>VXBA01003878.1:124068-161568 GCA_013399895.1 Serilophus lunatus
TACTCCCAAGCCCCGTGGCTTGACTCAGCCCACCTCCATCGGCATTGGAGCCACACGAGCACAACTACAGGTTGAAAGCTTCCCCAAATAACATCCCGGGTTGGGGGGGGGAGAACCTTTCACTGTGTTGTTGTTTTTTTTTCAGAGATTCCAGAAGAAAGAGAAAGTGGCTCTTCCTTTTCCACTGCCTCTCTGTGGCCAGTTTGGCTGGCCTTTGAAAGCAGTTCCCTTATTCCTTTTTTCTTGGTTTTTCCTTTTTGTGGTTTTGCCGGGTGCTTGTTTTATGTGTTGAGTCTGGGGTTCCCTAAACTGTGTTTTCTTTGAGCTCCAGACAAATAAAGTGTTTCGCTGTTGTCACATTCTGTCATTCTTCTCGTCATTACTAAGAGTGCCCCCTAGTTAATATTGTGGTGCTTAAACCACCACACCCAGTTTAGCTTTTTTTTCTTTCTCTGCCACCTCTTTCTGCATCAGAAGTTCTCTCTGCCTACTCCACTTCTTCCTTCCTGTTACCTTACCTTTATCCCACTTCTCTTTTACCACATCCAAATTCTTCCAGCTCAACCACTGAGTCTCAAGGCTTGATTTCAAGACCCATGAAATATGCCACATGATGTGCAGAAGCAGTCTCAAGGTTGCTTTTTTTCCGCAAAATACAGGCATGCACTTTAAGATAAGTCCGATTTTTAAAAGAGAATAATTTATGCTATGCTACTGTAGAGCAAGATAACAGAGTTATTAAAGAGATAAGATTGTCAATGTCCTTTTGAGCCCCTAAATCTGTATGACACAACATGTTTTCTTCAGCAGTGATGAACAGAAGATGCTACAAGAAGAGTCAAACAACAGATCAAGGACACAGTAAATATTTTCTGCTTCACTTCTGCATCCTGCTTTACTTCAATTACAGCGACTAAGCCAATATGGGCTTCATGTTGTGTTCTCTGGCTGAAGAGGTCTGTCTTAGCTGGTTCATAAACTGAGCCTTGACTGTAGAGAGTTCATGTCTCTGTCCTGTTACAGAAGAGGAAGGAAGGCAGGCAGGCAGGAAGGAAGGCAAGCAGGCAGGCAGGTAGGAAGGCAGGCAGGCAGGCAGGAAGGAAGGCAGGAAGGAAGGAAGGGCCTTAAGGTCTTGGTCCATCAGGAAAGACATTGAAATGCAGGAAGTGGAGCTGGTGATGGATTTGAAGAGTAATGCATATGAGGATCAGTTGAGGGAGCGGGGATTGTTTAGCCAACAGAAAGGGAGGCTCAGGGGTGACCTTGTGTCTCTATAACTACCTGAAAAGAACTTAGAACACAAGAGTGAACATTTTGGATGAGGGAATATTTACTTTCATTTTATTTACTCCCATACCACAACATGATAAAATTACAATTCCACATTCAGACCAATATGAAACCAGCAGGAGTAGGTACCCTATTAAACACTACTGTCTCCAGGATGACTGTAAAGATGAAACATGAACCAAGTACGTAGCCCTTCAGTGCGGTCTTCCTGATTCCAGTGCAGTACATCTGGTTTTGATGGTATGATTCAGTGTCATACAGTGTCACTAGAACATTCTGCAACACAACAAAACTGAAAACTTGATAATGCTGATAAGTGTAATACATATTAGTTGAGTTTTGTATTGAACTCCATATAAAAATAAATAAGACAAAGAATTCTGTACTGATTGCATTATTCCTTTTCATATTTAATTCAACAAAACCCCTCTGTTTTAGAATCCACTTCTTACAGATATGTCAATGTCTTCAGAATTCAGAACTACTTTGTAACATAAACCAGAGGGTTGCTATAGAATTGAAGTAGTGTGCTGCCAAGTAGCAATGCCTTTGTGGATAAAATAGTTTTATTTTATTCTTTTGTGCCAACAAAAAAGACATCAAAATTATAAAAGTAACTTTACTATAATATTAATGAATTCTATTGAATTCTACATTTTCATTACCTTTTTTTCTGAGGATGAAATCTACTTTTTAGTTCTGCAAATATTTTTCATGTTTGGTATGTCACATGTATGACTGTCATAGTCATATCATCTCCAAGACTGGAATAAGAGCTTGCATTTCACAGCATAATATTTTACTTTTCATTCCTCTGTCAACATCTTTCTCTTGATTTACTGAATCTTAGTTTCATTGTATTAGTTTCTTTTTCTGATCCTTTTTTTTTTCCTATAGTCCTTTTTTAATCTTTTCCTCCTTTCTTCTGCTAATTCCTGTATTTCCTAATCTTGTCCCACTTTCTCACCGTTTTGAATCAGGGAAAGCAATTTGCTAGGCAGAGGAATTCTCTGTGGAAACAACAGATAAGAGAAAGAAGAAAAGGTATTTATGCAAAGGGCTTTTCTTTTGCACGATGTTTAACCCTTCAAAGATCAGTGGGGCTGATGTCTATGCAGTCAAGAAGAAAGAACTTTGATAGCCCAGAAACTTTGCAAGCTGGCAAGATGCAGCTCCAAACCTTGCTTCAAAGGAAGATATGGAAAAGAATTCATGATAATTGATAGGTGTAACTGTAAACATTTTTTAAATTATTTCTACATGGAGACACTGACATTGTATCAAATAATTCTAGGTCGAGAAACATGCTCTTTACACTTCCTCCTACTGGCAGTGCACATTTCATTTGTGATTGTTTTCTGTTATGTGAAGAAGATTCTTATAGAGACACCAGTTTAATTGCCATTGAGAGGGAGCAAAATGATAAAGGAATAAAAAATTACCATCTAAATCTGTGTGAGTTAACTATACTCGGTATTGCTAAAGTTTAGATCCTATTGTTAAATATAAAACTGTCATTTTTATTAGCATTACATGTAAAGCTTTGCAATGTCATTCTGCCTGGAGACAAATATATATGAGTTTATAAACAGGTCCCTCTGTTTTGTTATGATTTAATTTTGGGTTTTTTTGTAAGAAACTCACCCTCTTGCAACACTGATGACATCAAGAAGAATTACTGTAGAATTCAAAGGCACTGCATCTGTGTTGACAGTTTTACCAGTGTATAATATTTAATTTTTAATCTAATATGTGTGGCTAATGTAGTCAACATTTAAACTCCTTGGCTATAACTCATTTATCATATTGAAAATTTGAAATAAAGCTTAGGTTTTAAAACAAAAAATAAACACAATTTGAAATGTTAATTAGAGAATTTATAGTTAATCTAATGTAAGTTGGAAATACTATAGAATAGCCATAGCTATTTTTGAATTTTCTATTCCAATAAACACAACTGGTTGACACAAAAAGCAAACAGTGATCAGAATGATTCTCAATTTTAACAATGGAATCTTAATTATAGTTATATTAATTTTACATGAGTATAAAAATGCATTTTCAACTTGAGTATAGAAAATAAAAAATATTATCAGGCCTCAAAATATAAATTTTAGGAAGGATTTCCAAAAAAATGCTATGAACAAAAACCTCTTCCTATGTTCACAAATATTTTTTTTTTTTTGTCTTCATTTCATATTACTGGTGGAAAAGATCAATCTAACTGGTTAAATGTATAGACTTATGTTTAGTCTCAAGCTTATGATTGGTCATATGAAAAATACAGTAAGATTTGTTCAAAAGCTGAAAGAATGGCATTTCTTAATCAAGGTAAGGGTAAGAGTAGGACAGTGCTTTTCTGCTGCTGATATTCAAGCTTTCTAGAAAGCAACAATAAATGTGATAAGCATGGCCATTTTTCCCTTCAGTTTTGTTACATGTCTCAAGTAGGTTTTTCACAGAATTATGCAAAAGGTGGCTGCTTCAAAAAGTCGCATAAACTTGGAGTGAGTTACTTTTTCACAACAATCTTTATGATTTTCTGATGAAACAGATAAGCCTAATGCTATTCTTTGTTAGTCCTGGAAAGCTGTTGCTGTCAGAATTTTGAGGCAAGTAGACAAAAAATATCTTTTGAAGCACATGAACTGCTTAAGCTTTTTGACAATAACATGCTCTTATAAAGTGATAGTTTTTACCTTGCAGGGACCAGAGAAAGTATTGTTGAAAAAATGTATTGGATCTCAGACCACTAATTAGGTGTTGAAAACTGACAGCTATATTATTAGTGGGGAGTATATACTTGTAATTTCTTTGTTTGATTTCCTCCTCATGTTACTCTTAAGTCTGACCCAAGAGAGTTTTGTACTCAGAAACACTTATGTGCTTGTGGTATCCTCTCTTTCTTATTTGCTAGTCATAGAATAAAGCGTTTGAATCAGATGTACTACATAAGTTGTAAAATTCATCCAACCAAACCCAGACAAATATAAGCAACCCAATCTGTTTGTACTTTCAGTCAAGTGGTTTTTATGATTTTTAGAGTAACCAGACAAAGTCAGAAGACAGAGATATGATTGGAAATACAATTTTTATTTGAAGTACTATCTTGAAATAAAACTGCCTGAAACTTATACCTGAGGAAATAAGCACAGTGTTCATTCTAAAGTAAGATGTCCAATGGCAAACTACTGACAGTTCAGATATAGGAAGCAAATGCATGCCAGAAGAATAAAATAATACATAAATAGAAAAAAAACTTACGTATTTTAAGTTTAAATTAAAAAAAAATTGTTCTGTTTTTGTTGGGTTTTGTATCAGAAGTCAGTTCATCTGAATTGTCTTTTAAAAAAATCACTTCAGAAGTAATTATTTCTCTCTGTTGCCTATGAGAAGAGACTCAAATGATTAATTCAGACACAAGCAAATTTTTTTTAATTAAAAATTGAAGGCAGCTGAATTTCATCCATATTGTCTTAAAAGGAGAATATGCCCTTACTTTGTATCAGTATTCAGAATAAGACCAAGTAAAGAAAAAAAATTGCAGTAGAATTCTTAAAAGAATGCAAGATATTTAGAAGGAAAATTAAATTAATTTTGCATTAGCCTAAAAAGTAGGCTATTTAAGTCATATTTAGGCTTGTATTAATGTTACAGAGTTTAGAACTTTGAGATAATGTTAAAATCGCACATTGATATTGCTGGCATCCAATGGTACATGCAGAAGTGAGTGTCTACACTTTTCTAAAGAATTGTTTTTCTGAATTTTTTACTCCTCTAGAATACTTTCAGATTTACAAATCAAACTAAAAATAATAAAAATGGACGTTCTTTAGAAAAGATAATGGTGCATATTTTCATTAAGATTATTTAAACTCCTCATCTTATCTAAGCAGCATAGAAAAAACAAGATGCTGAAGAAAAATACCAGCCCATCAGTTTAACAGTTCTGCTCAGAGCCTTTACAAATTAAGCAAATATTTGAGACAACTTGTTTTATTCACCCACCTGCTGACATTCAAAGCCCAGAGAGTTCAAAATGCATGACAGAAAAGAAAACATTGTATCATTTAGCTAAAGCACAAAAAATTGAATCTGATTTCACCCGTTGCAAATGGCGATATGCAAGTTTTGACTCAGGTAAGAAACTTCTTTCCAGACAATTGTTTTCCAAATAAATGTTCACAGACAATTTAGAGTAAAGAATAAGGATTTAGACTACCCTAAAATACTAAGGGTCCATTGGAACCTCATAATGTCCAAGAAGACTAAACGCTAGGTCCTTCGCCTGAGCTGGGCTAAGCCCCTGTATCAATTAAAGTTGAAAGTAGCCCTGCCAAGAAGGACATAGTGGTGCTGGTGGATAAGAGGCTGGACCTGAGCTGGAAACATGTACTCTCAGCCCAGAAAGTCAACTGCATCCTGTGCTGCATCAAAAGCAGCATGGCCAGCAGGTCAAGGGAGGTGATTCTCTCCCTCTACTCTGCTTTTGTGAGATCGCACCTGTAGTACTGCATCCAGAACTGAGAATCCTGACTTAAGACAGAACTGGCCCTATAGGAGTGGGTCCAGAGGAGGGCCATGAAAATGATCAGAGGGCTGGAACATCTACCTTCTGAAGACAGGTTGACAGACAGGTTGGATTGTGCAGCCTAGAGAACAGAAGGCTCCAGGAAGACCTGATTGTGGCCCATAAGTAGTTAAAGAGGCCTTATAAGAAAGGTGGGGACAAACTTTTCAGCAGGGGCTGTTGCCATAGGATAAGGGGTGATGGTCTTAAACTAAAAGAGAAAGTAGACTAGATTTAAGGAGGAAATTTTTTACGACCAAAGCAGTGAAACACTGGAACAGGTTGCCCAGAGAAGTGGTAGATACTCCACCCCTGGAAACTTTCAATGTCAGGCCAGACAGGGCTCTGAGCAATCTGGTATCTTGGAAGGCATCCCTGCTCACTGCAGGGTGGATTGGACTAGATGATCTTTAGAGTTCCCGTCCAACCCAAACTTTCTATCATTCTATGATCCCATGATAGTGCTGGATCAATAGGATTTACTAGCAAAGATATCATATCTGAGAAAGGTGAATATAATTTAAAGTATTTCTGTCTCTTAAGATTCATGCCTTGGTAGTTAAGTTTACAACTGGAGCAGGATGATGTGATGTCTTTTTTTGGGGAAATTATAGTCCCTCAAGTAGAAAATAAATTTTACCCTCCACAATACTGTGTCTTTTTTTATTGTTTAGTCAATTAAATAATATAATGCTTTAAAATAACTCCTGTGAATTTTCAGATTTCACCAGTGACATTCCTATTATCCCATGAGTCCTCAAAGGTAACCAGAGGAAAATTATTCTTAATTTGAAAGCAGAAAAAAAAATAAATGTTTTTTAATGAAGTTTTCAAACTTCATATTTTATTCATATTTACTTCATACCCATTTTGATTTAAAATGCATTGAAATACTTCATGAATTAATTCCCTGGTTTCAGATACATTTCATAATAGATAATCTCATTTTTACACTGAATTCTTAGAATTGTAAATCATCAAAGCCGATACAAAATCCAGTACAGTTAACAACAACAATCAAAGCAAAATAAAATAAAAAAACAAAAACAAAAAACAAACAACATACTGCATTCTGTGATTGATACTGTAATTTTTTTTAACAGAAGCCTCAAGCACTTTCAATTATACCCCATTTCTCTAGCATTTTGCTCCCATATGTCAAGAATACAAACAGAAGAGAGGCAAAATTCTACCATCTTAGGTAGGAGAGCTAAGTAAAATATTTCATATATTCTGTATTTTCAGAAAATCTCTGAACTATTGGTAAAGTTCTACAGTCAGAAAGAAGTATTGCCATCTCCTCAAACTCATATATGAAGGACAAGAGAACTAGAAGAGAGTGAAATTGGCCTCTAGCTCATAGCTCTATCCTGGACTTCAGGCTCTACATGGGTAATGTCCTCTCCCCTACAGCCCCTGTTTCCATCAACTTGTGTGAAGAATGTCATGATTTGCCTAAAAAAAGGCAGATTTCTACTGTTTTCCAGCATAATCTAGCCCTTCCAGGAACAGACCGTGCCATTGTAAAAGGAGTGGAAAGACACCTGCAGATATCCACACAAAAAGACAGCCCAAACCCAGGGAATGACATGAGTAGCACTCTGGAGCATATGGTTCTGTAAAAAGTGTTCACTGATGATGCCTTACACCAAACAGAATACTCACCAAGAAGAGGAGAAGACCATAGGAAAAAAGACATAATGACAGAAGTCTTGGGTGGAGTGTTCTCTCATGCCAAATGCTATTAGCCCTCATCACTATTAGTCCTTGATCATTAGAATGAAATGTTCTATTAAAATTTAAAAAAAAAAAAAAGAATGTGAAAACAAAATAAATCAATTTATTCCCTGTGACACTAGCCCTGAAATTTTGCAAACACTAGATATAACATTTGTGGTCCCAACAATTTCATATTCCAAATGCTGAAGCTGTCCTGTCAGCAGCAATTAACTTCCCATTATTAGCATCCATAAACAGATTGAGAAACAAAACCCAAACCCGCAAGTTTTCAGTAGTCAAAGATATAAACAATCAAAGATATCAAAATCTTTCACATTTTTTTATGAGATAATTCATAACAATGAGGTATTCTTGATCTTTTATAAAAATATTCTATTATATTGTATTCTATACAGGAAGAATGAGTGAAGATTCACTGAAAAAATATTTCTAGTCCTTAATAATGATAGTCATTCACTCTATGTATAATAATACCATTAATAGGGATTTTTGCCTGCCTCCTGTCTTGATGAGCTAACAAACATGCTAATTTCATTTCATTTCCACCACTTAGGGGCAAGCTGTGATCCCCATGAATATATTTTTTACTGACTTCATTTTATTAGAAGATCAGGTTCAGCCATTTTTGGTTTTCCAAATATTTCCCACACTTATTCTAGAACTATTGCATGCTGAGTCCTTGTTTCATCCTCTGACTACAAGAAAATCAGTTTCTGCAATGTGTTGCTGCTCACACTTTTCTCTCTGACTGCTGACAGAAACTTGTGATGAGTTCAATGAGGTGGGTTAAGAGTTCCTACATCTGGAAACTAAAGCTGGTCAAGTCAGATGATGTCAAAATTTTTTGAGAAGCTGAACACATGACCAATGTAGGATTGCACTGTCCTCCTTTTATCAGTGATGTTACATGTGGTTGTGATTAGGTCATACGCGCCTTTCTTCTCTCTGAATCCGCTCTTTAACTTCATGTGATCCTTCATCATCTGGACAAGGACTTTGTTCTCAGGCAGAATCTGGAAGATGTTATAATTGTAATAACACTCTGTTATGCTGTCTTTTCTTTGCTGATGGCAAAAACATCACCTTAGTTCACTTATTTCTTTGACTATCCTGACATCAGTGCAAATTTCTTACATGGAAGCAGCTCTGATCACAAATTGCTTTATCAGTTCTCATAACTCATTAGCTACTGCTAATGCTATCTTCTTTTTAAGGATAAGCACATACTTGGTTCCCCTTATTAACTAGGAGCTTTTTCTCCATTATCTTTTTGTCATCATCCTATGTGGTGAATAGATCTGATGAAGCATGTAGAGTGATGTATTCAGCAAGATGTTTAATATGACACAAAGCTTGATATGTTTAATATGACACCAAGCTTGGAATGACTGCCGATCTGTTAGAGGGTAGGAGGGCTCTGCAGAGAGACCTTGACAGGCTGGATAGATGGGCTGAGTCCAATAGTATGAAATTTAATAAATCCAAGTGCCGGGTTTTACACTTTGGCTGCAACAACTCCATGCAGAGTTATAGGCTGGGGTCGACGTGGCTGGAGAATGGCCAGGGGGAGAAGGACTTGGGAGTGCTGGTTGATAGGAAGCTGAATATGAGTCAGCAGTGTGCTCAGGTGACCAAGAAGGCCAATGGCATCCTGGCCTGCATCAAGAATAGTGTTGCCAGTAGGACCAGGGAAGTTATCCTTCCCTTGTATTTGGCACTGGTTAGGCCACAGCTCGAGTACTGTGTCCAGTTCTGGGCCCCTCAGTTTAAGAAAGATGTTGAGTTGCTGGAGCGTGTCCAGAGAAGGGCAACGAGGATGGTGAAGGGGCTGGAGCACAAGCCCCATGAGGAGTGGCTGAGGGAGCTGGGGTTGTTCAGCCTGGAGAAGAGGAGGCTCAGGGGTGACCTTATTGCTGTCTATAAGTACCTGAAAGGAGGCTGTAGTCAGGCGGGGGTCAGTCTCTTCTCTCAGGCCCCCAGTGGCAGGACTAGAGGACACAGTCTTAGGCTGCATCAGGGGAGGTTTAGGTTGGATATCAGGAGAAACTTTTTCATAGAGAGAGTGATTTCCCGTTGGAATGGGCTTCCCAGGGAGGTGGTGGAGTCACCGTCCCTGGATGTGTTTAAGGATAGGTTGGATGATGAACTTAGTGACATAGTTTAGATGGTTTAGATGATAGATTGGTGTTGGATAGGTTGTTAAATTAGGTAAAGGTTGGACTTGATGGTCTTTTCCGACTTTGTTAATTCTGTTTGCAATTCTGTGTGTAATTAGTAGTTTTAAACTCTGACACCATCCTAAGGCCTACAACCTGACACAGATTAGCAAATTACCTGATTCACTATATTCACATAATGAGAAACCATGACCTAAAGTTTTTGTAACATATTATTTTCGAAAGCAAAAAGGAAAGAAAAGTTGTATGAGAATTGATAGTTAAATGCAATTATGAAAAGAAGTGCACTATTTGCATTATTAAACTACTATTAAACTACTAAATTATTAAACTACTGTACTGTTTCTGAATCCATCCTATTTATTGGTAGGTCATGACATCTCCAGTAAGCAGGAGAAAAGTGATGAAATGAGAGAAAAAGTGATGAAATGAGAGAAAGCTGCATGTGGCTAATCTTTTTTCAAAAAAAACCATTCTATTTTGTCACCTTTTCCCTTTCTGAATGACAGGGAGATGAGTCTTCATTATGGCCTTCTAGTATGGTTACATTTCTTGTATTATTCTTAACTTGGGTAGCAGAATACTTTTGCCTATCAATTCGTCCACACTGGCAGATAACTTCTTTCTACTTCAAATACTTCAAAGTACTTCAAATTTGTAAAATGTACCTATCTGCCACAGCTGGGTAATTATGGTACAAGGACTACACTGCTCCTACCAGGAGCCTTAGATTATGAATTGTCAACATTTTCCAGAAGTTATGTCAGTAGTGATGTACAAAACATTTTTTCTTCTTTACTTTTAAGCAAGTAGGGCATTGTATTTACACTGTTTATGAATGGTGAACTACATTCTAATCTATTAGTAAATTAATAAATATGTCTAGCAGGAATAAACATTTTAAATAATCCAACCTAAATGATAGGAGCACAAGAGATATTTTGGGGGGTATTTTTTAAAACTGTGCACACATAGTCCAATTATATTAATTTGTAATTAATCTTTCTGGATCTTTTCTGGAATATCATGAAAAATTCACAGGTCTGGAAGACCCTTACCCTGAAGAGAAAAAAAAAAAAAAAAAGAATGACTGGCTGTGAGTTGAATTCAGAAATAATTTAAATGAGAACTTGAGTAAAAGGTTTAACATTGAGGTTAATTAATTGTAAAGTGATGTGGTAGAACTGGAATGACTTTGGTGAGAGGAATAAAACAAAATCCCCAGCAGAGACAGCCATTAGTGGTGTTCTTGGTTTCCCTCTCACTCACAGCTGGCTGCCTACACTTCACAGTCCAGATGTCCTGTCTTGCAGTAACACAAGTAAGGAATGATCCGCCCAACACATATCTTCAGGTCTTTCTTGTAGATATGTTTTTGTTAATCATGATTGTTTGAATTCATTATAGGTGTAACTGGTGTGACATATGAGAGGCCATATTAGATGATTTAATAGCCTCTATTGGGCTTTCAGCGTTCTGTTATGAGACTGTGCCTGTTTTCTTATAACCCATGAGAAAGAAATTTAACCTCTTTCTACAAAATGCAAGTATCTCCTATGAATACTCCTAGTCGTACTCACCACTTTCCACCACGAACAAATCCACCTGCAGAGCTTGATAAAAATAAATTAAGCATAACCAACAGTTATTAATGTGTCTGAGTGAAAGTTGAGCAAAGTCCCTCTAGGATAATGGCACTTATATGTGATTGTAAATACACTAATTTCAGATTTTTGAGTCCTTATTTATAATTGCAATTATACTTTTTTAAAGTATTAAAATACATGAAAATATTTTTAGTCTTCCTGACAAAAGTGAAAGTTCATAGCTTATGAAGTAATCAAAAGTAAATTTTTACATTTGTTTTGAATCCTTTTAGTTTCAACAGCATACTTACAGTTAGATTCATAGGAGTCTCCATGTTTTCCTTAATTTATTATGTCTAAATTCTATTTATTATACTACTTCATAGTCAGTTTTCTAATTGAGTTGGAAGAATCCATTAGCTTTTAATCCTTTATAAATACATTTAGAGTTTTCAGACGCAGGAAGATGTATTATTGTATGTTTCTGACTGTTCAACTAACAAGCAATAAGTGAGGTCTTCCTCATAGACAAGAACTACAGAAGTCCCATATTAGTGTGGTCTTATTCTCTTAATTAACTAAGGCTTTTACATGGAGGAGGTATATAGCCAGATGTAACTTTCTTCACGATGTAGAGCTCAGAATACATCATGGCCTGAGAGAAAGTCCCTCAGCAGTGTGGAAATGCTTTTCATGGAAGAAACAAGATGACCAGTGGACTGGGAGCTACATGTGTGAGTCTGAGAGGAGGGAGGAGTTTCTGAGATTTCTCAGCTGTCCCTTTAATGATTGCTTTACTAAAAAACAGAATAAACAAAGAGGAAAATCTGTGGAAGACTTTGCAGACGACTACAAGGGTTACTCACATCTCTTGCCTCACTATTCCCATGAATTTCTGAACAGTGAATTGTGACTGAGTGAACTGTAGCGTAGGAAGAAATGTCTATAGGGGACTCCAATTAGTCACTTACCTTTCCAGAAATTGCTTCGAGCGAGAGGTTGGAGGGAAGGTGTGGAGATGCAGCTGCAGTACTACAAGATCCAGCTTTTTCCAAGAGAAAGAGAAGTAATTCCAAAAAAAAGACAGCATGTTAATGAGTGTTCAAGAAAAGATTTGGTGGATGAACACTTTGTTAAAATTAGACCACAAAAAGAGAACCATTTGGTAATGTCCCTCAGGAGTCTTTGTTTGCTGAAGGAATAAGAGAACCTATGAGGAAAAACTAAAAGAGTGCAAGTATTGATTGTCCTCTTTTAGGTTGTTTGACAATTTTTTTCTGGAGTTTCCTAATGTTAGATGATATATTAGACTAATTCAGGCAATGTAATTAACCTGGGAAACATGAAATACTACAGTTCAATATAAAAGCAGAAAAAATATTTAACTGGAAAAGTGTCTTTTAGCATTGTTACCAGTCAGCAAAGGAGTAGCAAATTATATACTTTTTCATTTGTGTCACTTTGTGATAAACATATTTACAATGTGTTGTCCATAGTTCCTTATCCAACTAAGCTTCAGACACCAATTTGTTATTATAGAGTTCCTTCTATATGACAGTTTCTTGAAAAGGTGATTTCTCATAATTTCGAGAATATTGTATTACATGTGGCATGAACAATTCACCGCATAGTTTTCAAAACTTCTCCTAAAGCTTCTGAAACTATAACACTCTTTTTCAGCTGCTCAGAAGACATCCCAGGCAAAACTATGAAGAAATTTTTATGATCTAAACTAAATAATGACTCCATCCTTGACATAAATACCACCATAAGTAAGAAGAAATGAAAAAAACATAAACTAATTTGTAATATTCTCACAAAATATTTCTCTAATTTTCTGGTAGTATAGTTGATTAGAACCATTTTTAAAAGTATTCTGAGCTTAACAAATTCTGATTTACAGCTACTTCTACCTGCAGAGCCTTTTTTACATGAAGTTGAAATACTTAAAAAACCCACTACTATTGCTCATGTCAAGCAGAGGAAAGCATAAAGAAGTTTAAAGGTTTTAATGGATTTCTTCAAAGTAGCAATATATCAAACCCTAAAAATTATAAATATGCTTGCAAACAGACAGCAAAGATTTTTGTTAAAAAAACACACTTTTCTCTTTAGAACAACCACAAATTTTAGAAACCCTATTCATCTTTTTCCACGTGTCTAGAATTATTTCCTGAACTGTTCAGGAAATAATTCTGTTATTATATATATATAATTCTGTCATAATATATATAATCCTGAAATAATTCTGTACATTTTAAACTTTTATGAAATGGAATTATTTTTTTCATTTTAGTTTAAGAAACCTTGTTCATATGTTTTTTTCAATTAATTAATTTTTGTACATTTAAGTAGAATAAGCTTTTTTTCACTAAATCATTCTTTCCATATTTTTGCAAGGTGCTTGACCTCTCATTATTGATATGGAAATGTTGCTTAGTTTCTTGTCACAATTTTTTTCAGTCATTTTTATGAAAAATGATTTTATTTTGATAGTATACAAATCAAAGAACTCCATAATAATGTAATTTTCTCAAATTTATGGCTTACTCGTGTTTGTACAACTCTCAGCAATTATTCTGGAAATTACTCCCTCATGTTGTCTAGAATTTTTAGATTCTGTGACAATTAAACACAAGCTGAGTTCTTTTTAATGTTAGAGTTTAATTCCAATTTATTTGTTCATTGATTAAATTGCTTTCTACTTACTACATTCTCTTTTCTTGGAAACTAAATCCAATATCCAATGAATTTATTCTTTCTGTTACCCTATTTCTATTTAAACTAAATTATTTGAAGCTGATACTCATATATAGATGAAATGTTGTGATATGTTATAGATAAGTTCTTATTAATATTCATATTAACTGTGTTATTAATGAATAGGAGAGCCATGAATTCATTGTATAAGACAAATAAACTGAGTGATAGAGAGAATCTTTATGGTGCTACTGCTTTTCTCAGGATTTGAAGGTGTCCATTATTCATTGGCTGGTTTGCAAGAGAGATACATGGGAAAGCATCCCATCTAACTGAAGAGGAAGCAAAGATAACAATTGCACAGCTACTTATTTTAGGTAACTTGAATTCCCTGCATCTCTAGCAGAGGCTTGTGACATTCCTCACTTCATTCCACCAGAAACCTCAAACCAAAAGCTTTTAGCTGAGGGACACTCTTTAGTTCAAGGACACAAATATCAAGTAATACTTTTCTACAAATAGGACTGAACTGAAATTGTACAATTACTTTACTTCTTCATATGTGTTAAATATTCTCACCGTGCTGCTAGTCCTTGACTTAGGCATTCTGCTTTTCTTTCTGTCTTTCATTATTTCCCCTTTTTTCAGGTTTTCCATACTGGGTGTAGTAATATGCATATAATTTTTACTGTTACATTTTTCCTTAGGCTAATTAGTCTTTAAGTAATGAAATTGCTTTCTTCAATTATATGTCCTAAAGAATAAGCATCTTTTTAACAGGAAAGAATCTTTTAAACAGTTTACAATTTCTATTTCCATTTTTCCCTGACTTTTAAAATGTTTCTAAGAAAAGTTTCTGTCCTTGTCAAGCCATCCTTTTCAAAATCTCAAATGTGTGTAATAAAGCCATAGTATACTCTATTTGCACACATGCTCATGTGTTGAGTATAATACAAAATAGATAATGAGGTCTTGTATAAACAGATTCACCCTTGTTGAACATATTTTTTAGAAGTTTAAAATTGTTCCTTTTATTTCAGAGGTTTCTATGACAAGCATTGCCAGAGTGAAAACTTTGCAATATTATAGCAGATTTCATCATGAAAGCCATAGGCCAGTTTTTCTCTTTGTTCTTTCTCACTTATTCTCTATTGGTGCTTACAGAGAACTCATAAGCTTCCAAGATGATCTGCTACATTAGGTATCAAGGATTCAGAATTCTGTAGACTTTTTTAAAAGAGGGTAACATTTTTCTTTTCTTTCTAGTTCTTCCTTATTGTTTCACTCTTGAAGGGAGAAATTTAAGGAATTTAAGAGAGGAATAACCTCCATCTACACCTTTTTAAATCAGCCTGTATTTTTAATGTGCTGCTGCATGTCATACAAAATCCAGATGCTATGTATAAAGCCATTACATAGGCTTTTTTCCCTGCTTTTTACATGCTGTTTGCTGGAACAATCATTTATTTTATTAGTTGAGACACAGATTTTGTCATCTTTAGATTTCAGCGCTGAGACAATCAGGAGCAATTAACAGCCACTGAGATCAGAGACAATTTTTTTGAAAATGAGTTGCTTCTTTGTGGTGCATACATGACAGCTTAACACAAAAAATGGCCAATCATCTTGTGGATCTCATTATATGGTGTGTGAGAAGCTGAAGTTTACATTGAGGATATTGAACTACTCTAGACTTTTTGCAGGGGAAAAAAATATATAGTTTCTAACTAAACTGTGTGACTTAGAATGTTGTTGTTTTTGTAGGAGTTTTTTAATGCCTGATAAAAATAGAGGACTTGACTGTTTCTGTATTTACTTTTGTGCAAATCAGAAAGTGGCATTAAATTAGGCATACAACACTGGGTAATGGCCTTCTAATCAAGCTCCTGCTTGGTTATTGCATCACAGTACTTGTGTCCCTGGAGATGGGAGTTACTGGTGCACAGTATATGATTAATAAACATCATAATGATTCAAATTTTATTCTCAGTTTAAGTGCCTGAGTTTATGTACCTCTCATTTGCCGCTGCAAAAAGATACTCCTGGCTTTTGGACCTGTAGGTAAAATTTTCCTTTTCCTTGCCCTCCAGAGATACCTTTGATTCATGATATTGATATTTTACAAAAGAGAAGTAAAACCTTTTAATCCTTAAATTTTCTATCAAAGATGTGGTGAAGACTGAATTCCAGAATGCTAAAAACAGATAAGGACTTTTTTCTTAAATAGAGATGGGAGAAGAAAGTAATGAAGTTTGAAAAAATGAAGTTTGCAAAAAAAAAAAAAGGAAAAAACCCACAAAAACAAAGAGGGATAGCGAGATATTATTTAATATTCCCTTTATTTGGGCAAGGTAGTGTTAAAATTATCTCTTCAGACTTCCTGTAAAAGCAGAATTGGTTTCAGTTATTTAAGTTGAAATATCAGTATTACTTGCTTGGAATAGTGATGGAGGATGTCATAGGGCATTCCTAAAGCTCAAACAAGCTTTAATAGCACCTTCAATATTCTTGCACACAGATTTAAAGTCTTTATTTGAAACCTTTATGGAAGCTAAAAAGTTTGGTCTTGGAGTCATTCTTGCTCAGACCCTGGAGGGTGAAGAGAAGATCATTACACATGCTCCCAGTCTGCTGATTTTAACCGGAATGAAATTATGTAATCTTTAAAGAAATAGAAGCACCATTTACAGTCAGGGCCCTGCAGCAGCATGACCTTCTCTCTCAGCTGTAGTATGAAACCCACAGCTTAGACTCCACCTTCTCTCCTCTTTACCTAATGAGCTTGTTTGTAGTCCTGGATCCTCCATGACTTTGATAGAGGTGCTACATAGCCAAATGCACAGTGCAAGAGAGAAAGAAGAAAATACCTCATTTGTAGAAGGTGTATTTAAAAGTCATGCCTACGTGTCAGTCAGACTAAAGCAGACATTTCTTATTCTGTGCCCAACCCATATGCAACCTGAACAGCTTACCACAAAAAATCCCAGTTTAAAATATTAGAAGAAGTATTAAAAATAAAGACTTCAGACTAGCAATTTTCTTTCATGTTATTAAAAAACCTCTTTTTTCCGTGAAAATTCTCACTTTAGGAGCTGTTCATTCATCTGTGTCTCTGTTGTGTAAATATGGATAAAGCCTTTCATCATTTGGGTTAAATTTCAGGTGCATACACAGAGCAGCAAGAGAACTTTGTCTTTTTCGAACTGGCTACAAGACTGTGCCTCCAGGGATTTTATTCTTGTAACTTTCACATATGGAAAAATCAGATAATCCACCTGCCCCTAAAAAAATTGCCTGATCATAGAGATTCAGTGATTATACTCATATAAGCAAAATTTACTGACAATAGCCTGGTAACACCTAGTAAATCAGAAGTCAGGCTTTGACTTTTTTTTTTTAGGATGGCATTTTTATAATTCCTTGTGGCTTCAGGGTCTTCCTCTTTGCTAACCAAAAACACCTCAACCAAGTTGTTTACAGTGTCAAGCAGCTGACATCAATGGGAGATGTAGATCTTCCAGACTTTCAAGTTCAATCTTGCACTGGACCTTTTCAAATATTAAAAGTGTGACAAAAAATTGATTTTTTTCGGTTTCCAATTATGATTGCAAAAGTGAGCTCTCCAAAATATAAATTGTCACTACACTAAGGATTTTAGAGCCAGATAGGTACACTAGCTCTTTAAGAAATAACCTCTCTTAGGCTGAAATCGGTAATTATGAAGTCTTAGTCAAACTACTAACAAGAAATCAAGCAACTAACAGAACCTTCTAGGTCTTCAGGGACTGTGAAGACACCACATAACAGAGACTGAAGAAGTACAATATTTACGATGTGAATTAATTGTGTATTTTTAACGGTTCTTTATTCATATTGAGCTTGCTTGAGGTTTAAAAATTTTGTGACAGGATGCCTATCGCCTAACTTCAATGGTTTCTAACGTTTAATTTCCAGCTACACTCAAACTAGGAATATAAGCTATATCATAACACCTTTACCCAGTTATAGAATCTTTTCACTAGTTTACTTGTACTTTAGAATAATTTCTTATTGTGATTTCTTATGTCCCAAAGAATAGTATGGAACGGTGCTTTGGTATTATCTAAGAAGAACTGTATGAGAAGCAGTTCAATCGAGCAAATCCATTTTCCATCAGGTGAATATTTGCTCTGAGATACACTTGTTTCCAATTACTTCTGTCCTTGACAGCATATCATAAACAAATGGTACTCATGAGTATATGTAGTCATTTGTATACTCCTCCCACTGCATCTAGTCCTCTAGATATTTGCTAAATACAGAGAAGTCTGGATTTAAGATCTGACCTTCCTACATTCTGTTCACTATCTGCATTAAGTTACACACCAGAAAGTAGCAACTATTTCCAGGGCAGTTTTGTAGTTGCAATGAGGAATGCATTTTATCACTAATGGAAGAAACTTTGTATACAAAATAAGCCTTACATTGCCATTTGCACCAAGCTGTAAATAACGCTTGAGAACTTCTTTGCTAACATAGTGCACTGAGACAAACTCAGGTTTTCAAAACAAGCTATAAAAATAGAAAAAAAAAACACATGAGAGGTATAGCTTAAATATAATAGACCCATTTTCATACTTGTCTTTTTTGACACAACATATAGGGAAATAACCCTGAACTTCCCTTTAATATTAATTTGAGACTATTGAATGTCTTGCAGCATAGTTCCAGAGTTAAATCTTCTAATGTCGTGCTAATAATACACCCCAAGATCCATATCTTCTGATTGTATTGAACTTTTCTCTCCAATTAATTTCCCTTAAGGAAACCTAAAACCTCTACTATGGGATAGGCTTTTATAGGATGCATATAGAATGAGGGAATCTCAAATGATTAATGTCAGAAAGAGGACATCATTACAACCAGAGCCTGGTCTGAATGTCTTATGCCTTAGGAAAAGAAAGATTCTGAAATTTTCAAGGTATTTAACAAAGTGCTCAAACTTCCAAGACAAGGAACCTAAACACTTTAATCATGCAATGTTATATTTGTCTGTAGAACATGAGCTTGAAGTAATCGGAGCACTTACTATAGAAAATGTAGTTAAATTTAATTTGCTGAAATCTCCTCTTGTCCAGTTGATGGGAGTGGAGAGGAGACCTATATAGCAATAGGGCAAAAGGAAACCTATGTGTTTGTTAAGCTGATCAATACCATGATTAACTTGGCCAAGCAAAAGACTGATCAATCTTATTATTGATCAGCTTAGAAAACATATTAGTGTGCCTGTGTAGCATGGCTACGTTGTGTCTATTAGTGTTTCATCAGGGCAAACGTGCATTGAGTTACTAAAATAAACTTGCAACAGACACATACTGTTTGTCCTGAACCAAAACTAGATAAATTGATCACAGTCTCTTGAACAGAAGGTGGAAAACTGACATTAGATTTATACATTAAAAAAAGTAGATTATTTAAATACAGAATGAAAAATAAATCTTTCCTTATCACATTTTTTACTGAGTCTCTTTGACAGACCACCATATTTCTTAAAGCAATTTTCTTCCTATTTTGACTTTTTTTGAAAACATAATGTCTTAGTTCAACGAAGAATTACAAAATAGTTCTCTGGTAATGTTCCTTGAACTCTGAAACATACTAGAAGTTTTTCCAACAGTGATGTGGCCTTACAAGCCATACTTGAAAAACTGATGTAGCCTAGGAATAAAAAAAAAAATTAATTGGGTTTGTATAAGCTGGTTGGTGTTTTCCAGCTGGATTCAGATCTAGTCAATCAGTGTTTCCTCGAGGTTAGATATTAGATTAATTTTTTAAAGCAACTTGAGCATTGGTTTGTTTGCTGCTAAAAAAAAAAAAAAAAAAGGCTCCAGAAGCTTTGTGTTTCACAGCTTACATTGTGGAACAATTTATATATTTTTCTATAGCTGAAAGGATCCATAATCTTAGACATACTATCTACCCCAATTATCAGTCTTTTTCTGTTATCTTTATCTTTCTCTTTCAGTTTGTCTGTCACTTTCTGTATAAATTTAATCTACATGGTGCACATCTGGATCCAGTAAAATTAAATAAAGAGTGAATTTTTCTTGCAGTGTCTTATTTATAGACAACTTAAAGTAACTCAGAGAGTTGTCGCATTTTCATAACTCTGTGGTTTGTGCTTCTTTTTAGTGGTTGCTTCACATTATGTCCAGGACCAGTTTTGGGAAGCTATACACATACTTGCAGCGTAGTTAAGGCTTAGTTATGGCATTTCAAGTCACACTCTTTCCTTGAACATCTGAGGGCAGGGTAAGATCCTTGGTTTGATAACACTTTGATTATTACAATTGGTAGCAACATTTAAATGCTCACACAGCGCCTGAAAATTTGAAGTAACTTCACTGATACTAATGCAAAACAAATGCTGATTTTGAAATGTAAATCGTAAAGGTTCCTGGCATAAGGACAACCTTGAAGCAGGAGTGCAGTAGCCATAATGCTGCAAGTACTCATGATCAAAGCACAGGCAAAAACGAAAGATGACAATTATAAGACATATTAAGGTTAGATAGCAGATGTGCCAGTCCAACATATCACCTGCCAGTCTGTCTTTCTGGCCAAATGTATATTAACACTTGGATAAACTCTAACATGGCCCTTATCTATTTTTTCCTGGATGAAGTATCATAATCATCCTCACAGAGGACAGAAAAGGGGAAGGCACAAGTTCCTCCTGAGATATGCCTTTTCTTGCTTGTACAAGATTGTGCTATTGTGTATGAAAACACGAATTATTACCTTCAAAGGGGTCACTCCACATTTTTGCCATCTCAGCCTTTAAATATCTGCACCAGAGAACAAATCCATTATTTCTCTTATAGTTTCTATTACAGGTTTATGCTAACTCCCTTTGCATGTTAGAAATACTTATTTTCTGATAATGATATCTATTGGTCTGTAACCTAGAATTTCAACACCTTATTTGAACGATGTGGAAGCATATTTTAAAGGCTTTCTTTTCAGTTCTACTGTCATTCATATGTGTTATTTACATTTATGTGTGTAGTGAACAGCCCATCCACATTTCCATTATTTTTTTCCTGCTAGTACTTTATTTCAACTTCTTTAAAGTCAGAGTGTGGCAGACTTGCCATCCATCATTGTCTGAGAGCTCTTAATTTGGCTACGGAGAGTGTGAAAGCAGGTTAGAATGCTGTACTAAGTCACAAATATAGGATCAGACAAGCCTTTGCTAAATCTCCCAGTAATTATTAGAGCTCTTTGAAACCTTCTGGTTTCAGCTTGAATGAGTTCAGGTGAAAATTACTGGTGCTCAGTTTGTACTTTTGAAGACCTCTAGCTTTCACATTGCATTCTGAATTAATGGGAAACCAAAAATTCAAGTGAGATGCTTCAAATTTCATATTGTTGCACAACACTCCCTTGTATCTCTCAGACTCGAAATAGATAAAAGCCTTTGACAGAACCAGCAGCAAAAATTAAGAAAATTCAATGATTTTTAAAGCCTCAAAGGACAGGAACAAGGAATCCACCTCAACATGAAAAGCTTTCTTACCTAAACAAGGTAACAGGAAGGACAACACCCATGCAGTACTGGAGGTTCAGCCTCACAGCAGTGATATCCTGTAGACTTTAGCAGAGAGTATTGTAAAAGGTACTTCACTTCTCCTGAAGATGTTTCTGTATGCAAACATGCAAACATCCACTGAGTGGCTTACTCTGATCCTTTTTGCCAGGAAGTAAAAGGCTTTTTTTTGATAATAATTAGGAGAGGTTAAAGACATCCAGTTCAGATTTGACTGCCTGAAGTCTGCTGTAATTGAAACCTGTCCTATCTCTCCTCCAGATGCTGAGCTTTTACTTATGCTACTTGTTAAAACTGCCTGTGATGCTGCAAAGCCAAAGGCAGTTTCACAGATGGGTGAGAGTAATGCTAACTTAGGGAACATTTTTCAGTTGGGATTTTTTTTTCTTTTTTGGTTTGGCTTGGCTTTTTTTTTTTTTTTTGGTTCTTTTCTAGTATAGCTTCTATTTTGTTGGGGTTTTTTTATTTTACTTTGAAGAAAACAGCGTTTTTGTCATATTCATGGACCATGTAAAATATAATGGTAATACATCAAATACACTGCCATATAAACATTGACTCAAACTGCAACACCTTTTCTCATCGTATGACTGACTTGAAGTCTAGTTATTGAAAATTTTCAGCACGCATGTTTGTATGCGTGGATAAAAAAAGTGCCGGCTTCAATGTGCCTGTTTTCAGCCTGGCCAGGCAAAAGTCCACCCTGATGCAGAATAGAAGCATTAGCACAGAGCAGTCTAAGCCATATGCCTCATCTTTCAGCAGAGTATATTAGCTCAGACACAGTGAAAGCGTCTGCAGGTCATACTAAATTCAGTGGATAGATTTAGGTGATTTTGTTCCACTAAAACATGAAAGTCTTTGGGCCCTATTCAACTGTTTCATTCACTGCAATGTCTTCTTTCCTTTCCTTAAGGTGTTTTTTGGGTTTTTTTCTTATTGAGGTTCATCCTGCCATTGACATGATCTGGTAAGAGACAACAGAATAGCAAGAACTGGTATTGAATGACATTGCTAAGCATCTTCACTGAGTACAAAATGGCTGTCAAATGCTAACACAAACAGCTATTGAGACCAATATAAAATATCATGGGTCATACTGTACTCATTTAACTTTTTTTTTTTTTTTATGAAAAAAAAACCCCAAACCACTAAAATTGATGTTGAAGAAGACTGGGTTTATGGGAACATCATAATATGAGTCAAGTCTCAGTGGCAGCCTTTGATAATACTGATCTCTAGATGTCTTTCTGATCTTTGCTGAAAGTTTTTCCAAGTGACTACAAATAGTACATAGCTGAATGAAAAGAAAGTGTCACTATGGATATGATAATCATCTTTCTTAGCTCCTTCAGTTTTTGTCAGCTGACTCTACACCTAGTGTTTAAAGCCATGTAGTGGACATGATAACATATCAAATAAATTCTAACCTTATTCTACCCAGTATTACTGAAATATAAAAAGACTTTTGCTTCTACATTTTCCTAAAATGTTTGTATCATTTTCTTTTTGCTTTCTCATGATGAATATTGGTATCCATATGCTAGAACACTTTCTTTTCAATCCTCTGTCTGATATTTCCTGAAACAGTATCCAGGGTGTAGTGAGCTAAAGCTCTTGTTATGCTCATAGTAGAGATAAACTTTCATATGATAATGAACAAAACCAATTACTTTCAGTCACATTAACAGTTGTTTCTTATAGTTGTTGCTCCAATCTCCTGCCACAGAAAGCATTTCTATTTTCATGTTCTACACATACCTTTCTTTTAAATAGAGCACTGGGCTTTATAATGGCCCTTCATTCATCAGCTTCATAGATACCATTTCACATCATACACTTCATTCTGACTCAAGTGACTATGACTTCATCCTATCTGTAGTGGTCTTAACACTGTATTTCTCCTCCAGTATCATTCCTATTATGGCCTGGATAATCACATTGGTTCAACTAGGGCTATGACATACCAGTATAAGGAATTCTCATTAGGTATAGGTAAATAGTGACATATTCTGAAAAAAAAAAAAAAAAAACCCAAATAAAATGAACCTTGAAAATGAAAACTGGATTTCCCCTACTTTTTTGTAACATTTACATCTAACTTCTGTCACCATAATTTTGTGTTACAAGTTAATGGATATTTGAGTATATTTGATAGCTGGAAACAACTTTCTATTGTTCATCCATGAAAGGACAAGGATTTAACTCACACAAAGGTGAGTACAAACTACATTACACTTGCTAACCATTATTTTTTCTTAAGTAATCCCAGCATATAAAAGATCAAAAAGGGTGGCACAATGATATTTACAAGAATTTACAATGAACTTTGCACTTGATATTGTTTACCTCAGTGTGGACAGGGCCAAAGCAAATTCTTTGCACATGATACTATTACAAAATTCAATGTTCACAACATGACAAATTTTTACCTTTCCTATCTATATTCCACTCAAAAATTAGTATGTAAACAGTGTAAAATCTCATTTCTTTTCTCTAAAGACTATTTTCCAGCCTTTTTTGATCACTCATTAATTTAAAAAAATATTTTTCTGGTATTCTAATTTATTCTGATTCAAGTGCATCATTTTCACTATATGTTGAAGCATATGGTTTCTGAGTACATGCCCAGCCAAACTAGCCAGCTTCCTGTCAGACAATATTTTTTCCCAAGTTAAATACCAAAATAAAATGAAAATAAAAGACAAAAATAAGATTTATTGTAATTGACACACAGCATTCTCCCAGTCTTTACTGCCATAAAGTGTCACCAGGAGCTATGGACTCACATAGTAAGCAGCAGTACCCAAGTAAACATTTTCAGTCTAAACAGATGAACAAAAAAAAAAAAATACTCTCTCCGGTTTCCTCCTGAAAAAGTTGCCGATTCTAAACCACCTCATCAAGGTTCTTCAGAATGTCACTGAGAATGCCAAATATAGAAACCAAATTTTCTAAAATACCTGTTTTATACCTTAAACAGAAAATTACTTTAGCCTGAGATTAGTTCTGTCGATTAGAATATGATGCTAATAACACCAAGGCTGTATGGGCCATTCACTTGAAAGGTGGACTTGATGATCCTTGTGAGTCCCTTTCGAATCAGATTATTCCATAATTACTGTGATTATCTGGGGGTGGGGGGCAGGGAGCTCAAGTGGAGGAAGGGGGTCCATTTTTATGTAATGGTTGTTATTATTGTAACTTCTTAACTCTGTCAGATAAAATAAATTTTTTGGCATGCCTCAATCCGAATGAGATTTTTTTGAGTAAAACAATCTGACATACATCTGTGTTGATAAAACCTTCTGAGAAACGTAGAAGTCATCCATCTGATTATTCAAATTTTCTTCTCTAAAATTTGAGAGTATGAGGTCCTGCTATTAGAAAAATAGTTGATCAGAAAAAAAAACATAAATAAAACTCTATTTGGCAGAGTCATGGATTTTTGCACAAGGAAAATTTGTTAGTCATTGAGCATATAACTGTGAATCAGAACATGGCTCACAGTGTGATTCATGTGTTCAGCATTGTTTATGCTCTGAACTGGATGCAGAAATCTTTAAAGACCACTCTGACAACTAACTTTATGACAGTTAGATTGTCATAATCACATGTTCATGGCCATTTCTACCTGATGTGGTAACAGACTGCAATAGGATGTTTGTTTGTAGGGACTCAAGAGTAGTAGGTAAGCATGGCATTTAGGAGCTTTGCTTGATTGCTTTCAAGGAGTTTTGGATGATGCAGCACTTGATAAGATAATTTTTCCATAAAGCGTAGAGGTAATTTATATGTATCCTTTTCTTGTATACGACTGAATTCTGAACTACCATTCAAAATTTATCAGATGAATATTAGAATGTGTAAAATGCAGTTTGTTACATGGTTCACAGTTCTGGTTTTTTTTGCTGTTACTTTCTTGTAATTAATAGAACATAAGTAATCCAGCTGAAAATGTCACAGTTTGAATACTAAAGACAAAACCCAAGCACTGCTGTTTTCCCTGAAAGGCTAACGACACTGAGACCAAAATTTACAGCAAGGAACTATTGCTTCTTCTCAGACCAGCCATATAGACAGAATCAAGACTGTATGTCTTTTCAGGTTTGCTCTGCTCTTTCATCCTCATGTAACTGGGCAAGTAATGAACCTGTGTCTACAGGCATCCATCTTGGAATGATACTATCTTGCCTTAGACATGAGATGTTCCTCATGAAGAAAAATGATCCCAACTAACCAGTTAAACTGAACCTGTTATATTCACTGTCTCCATAAGGTAGTATAAAACTCTATTTATCTGAGCATGTATGGTTATATACTTGTCAGATGGGGCTTATTTTCTTTAAACTCATTATCAGCAACTTGAATCCAGACTAAGTTTCTCTCCCTGGTTGTTGTTTTCCTTTCTGCCCGCCACTAAATATCAGTGTTGCCAACAAGTTCTTGGCAACAACTACTAAATGACTTTAACTTGCTACCAGGCATAGGCACACATAAGCAGTGTAAAATTTGTGAATCTAGCACATAATTTGGTAAACACTTATATATTTACATACATCTTTGTAGTTATGTGCATGTACATATATAAGCATTCATACAAATAAGCATATATATGTATATATATTTAGATGCACACACACAATCATACACATGCAGAAGTTTACAGAAATGACAAGTCAAGGATATGTAATTTTAACTTGAAGTTACTGCTTTCTCTATTGGACAGAGAAGAAATGTTTACATTAATCACAAAGGGCCATAACCTACAGTCATTATCTGGCTTTTAATAATAGTATACATTGTACTGAGGTTGACTGGGCAGCTAAACAGAGCAGTGAGGATCCACATTCAGAGTCATGCACATTCTAGCTCCACACCTGCCAGTTACCTGAGGATTATTAATCACATTAAGGAGGACTAGTGTGTATGTGGAGAAGTACTGCTTGTGTCTCAGTGGGTGGAATCATGACCGAGCTGTCAGGAGTTCCGTAGTACGCGTGCAGAGTTGTTTCAGGCAAATAGTTCACATCACTGCTTTAAAATGTTCATGAAAGTCACTGCACATAACAGAGAATGAAGTGCTTAAACTGGCACTAGAAACTTCAGGGATTTGCTTAAAATTCAGCGTGCATATTTCTTACAATCCAGTACATGTCTTTAAAATTTCAATGCACATCTGTGGGTGAATGCATGTTTTTTAAAGCTCTGCTTCCCATTGTCCTAAGGTTCTCCACAAATGGTATTAATGTTAATGAGATCTCTATAGTCCTACAAAAGAGGTCATTGAGCATTACGCTTCATGCAGCCATATCATTGGGTTTCAGATTGTGCAGTGGTAAACCCTAAGAGATTGCCATTGTAGAAAGAGAATTGACTGAAACACAAAAGACTTGGAATTTAGTTGAAATCAAATTTCAAACAGTTCAGATTATTATCCGACACTCTCATAAGTTAGTTTTCTGGGAAGAATTTTTTTTAATCCTTCCCTCTTTGAGATGAATCAGTTCTCCAAGTCTCTGTGAAACTGCTGTGGTCCAGAGCACCTCTTATGTCTCCATATTATGGAGATCATTTCACTGTGCACTAGTAATGAAAGACAGAACAAGATGGCTCCTCTTTTCTGAAAACAGGAATTCAAGGGAACTGAGGAGCCTCCCTAGATTTTTCTAAAATCAATGCCTGGATATCAGCAAAATAATAGAGTGTATTTCCATGGTGTGGACAAAGTCAGCTATGTATGAAAGTATGAAAATATTTGTAGATAACATTGTATTAATATAGCTGGGGAAGGAGGGAAAGAAAAGGGAAAAAATATTTTTTTTAATAGTCATCCTGAAAAGTGTACTACCTAAGAGCACACTAAACCACATATCAGTAAAGATATCCACTGGGAATTACTGCAGCTTCAGACAAGATGCATCATGAAGAAGGCAATGGGAAATGAGACAACGAGTCAAAGCTTCCTTTACAAGCATACCAGTTAGAACGGTGAAAGCAAACTGTTAGAAGAGAATATTCTCCAAATTCAAACTCTTAACTAAAATTGGAGGCGTGGGAGGGAAATATGAATATGGTTTCTAAAGTGGTAACAGTACCTAATGTCTCATGACCTACTTAGGTTCCCAGGAACAACTGCTGGTGTAACCTTCTGCATTTTATAAATTTCTGCTGGTTGGCTTAGCAACCCTAGATAAATGATTCACCTAAGCACCAAGTTCCTGAGTTGCCACATTCTATTCCACTTGTATTTAAAAATGACCTTTCAGGACCAGGCCTCACTTTTAGTAAGTAACTAATTTTTTTCTTACTTTTCTATTCTTTCATTCTCAATCTTTCTCCTTTTTTCTCCTCTCAAGCTTCACATCACCTTTAGCAGCGTTAGTAAAGTGCAGTTCCTAAAATTATTTTGCTTTTAATATCTGCAAGCCCGTTTGTTTTCCTGCCTGTTACTTTCCCAAAATCCTTCCCTCTCCCACTGCCTGCCCAGCAATCAGTACATTTTGGCAGCATGGAAAAAAAAGAAAAGCTGCAATAACGCCTGAACAGCTGAAGGCCTCACATGAATAAAGCACTTAAGATGGAGACTGTATAATTAAGTGAAGACTTGCTCTCCAGCCTCCCCTTGCAGTGAGGCGGTTATTAAGAGGAGGGAAACCCGCGATCATTACCCAGCAAAGAGTATGATGACTGGCTGCTCGGTGTCAGGCCTCCGGTGGCTGGCTTTGTCACCAGCACAGAAAGGAGAGTTCACTTTCTGTCAAAACTGGCTTTGCCAAATGTTATCATTTTAAATGCCGTGAAAGAGAGGGAGCTGGGCCTAGGGGTATACACAGCCCCATGTGCTGGTGACAGTGATACAAGTGTAATTCTAGACTATTAGAGTGACACATAAGATCATTTCTGCCCCAGAACATGAGACAGCTGAGGGGATTATTCAGGACAGGCTGTCACGCAATAAAATTTTCAGAAATCTGTTAACCCCAGCTCAGACCCAGTGAATATTTTATTGCTTAACACTGAGAAAAAGTATATTTATTAACTATAGAAAGATATAGCCGAAAGGCTGGGCAGATGAAAGGTTACAGGAAAATGAACTCACTTGATATCTTGCCGTAAAAGTAACAGTGTGATCATGGAGCTAAGGAGAAGAAAAAAATACCCTCACTGGTCTCTTATTTGCATCCAAGGTAAAAACCACAAATAAAAGATATGACAGTGAAATTAAAAAGAAGGATTCTATATTCTCCCACAATATACAACAATTGCTACAGCACATGGAGAATATCATATGTAAACTGATGTTCAAAATTTCTTGAAGCCGATTAGGCTCAGGGACACCTCAGCAAGATAATATTCCAAATAGAATGTGCATAAATTGGAGGCTTAAAGCATATTGCTTTCTGTTAGCGCAACTATATTCTTTCAGAAGGAAACATTCACTTTTTTCCAGAAATGTAGTAATATTTTGTTATACCGAAATAACAGCATTTTCTGTCTTGCAAGGAGTGCATATTAGCCAAATCCTGATTAAAATTCATAGAAAGCAACACAAAGGATACACAAGGAGCCTGACTATCAACCACCATAGAGTGTTTGCATTACCCCTCTGCTAGCTATGCAAAGGCATAAACATACATGTTCACAATTAAATCTACTACTTCAAGCTCTTTTTTTTATTTGATATGTAAGTACTTTTCATTGAAACTGGAATTGAGTTCATAACGTGAAGTTTCCATTCAACATTTAAATGTTCCTCACTAAAAGGTAAGTATCAAAAGCAATTTCTAAGGAACTTTTATGTGAAATATACAGCAAATAATGATTATGATGAAATATTAGTATGCCAACTGCTTCCTGCTGCATGAAAAAGTGAATGTAGTCTTTGACATGAGATTTCAGAAATCATTTAAGAAAAGCCATTTCTACATGTACTATTAATATCCATATTGAAAAATTCCAAAGTTTGTCTACACAATTTAAGGAAAGTGTTTCTGATTATAAGAGACAGCATTCCCTCAACAATGTCACAAAGGTCAGCAGAAAAAAAATAACATGATCTGCTTTTTGAAAACTCCCAACATCTGAATAGTGTGTCCAGGGTGTAAGAGGAGCCCATGGGGGTGCACTTGGAGAACAAAAGCAACCCTTCTGCTAATTGACTGAAAAATTAGCCAGGTCCCCCTGTGGGGAGCACACGAGACAGCAGCAGATGGAGACAGCTCGGACACCGTGGCAAAAAAAGCTCCTCAAAACCTGCTGTGAATCTGCCTGCAATTATGGGTCACAACACTTTTCTTGTTTAACAGAACGCAAGCAAGACAAACAGAGGACGTAAAAGCTGGAAAGGTCATAAACTGGTTGTAAATCTATTATTTTAGACAAGGAACTACTGAAAATTTTTAAAGTGTTCTAGTTATGTGTTGTTTAATAAGATAAGTTAAATAGCTTCTTGCCAGTGGTGCTGTGAAAGGCTGTCCTATGAGTAATCTGAAATAAATTTTTTAGCCCTTGACTTGCTTTGTCTTTGGGTTTTTTTGTCGGGTTTTTTTGTCAGTTCTTGTTTGTTTGTTTGTTTGTTTTTATTGGGGTTTTTTTGCTTGGTTTTTTTGTGTTTTATTTTTAATAGCATTACTTCTTTCATCCCCATAATAATAATTAGTATACTGGCAATTCTTGTTTAATATGTGGATAGATGTTTGAAAGAGAATACCAGTCCAACAATTAAAAGGGTCTTTTGTCAGTTTGTGGGAGAGAGATGTATAAATGTTAACATTTGGTACCTGAGCCCTTCATCACTGACATTTTAATCTTAGCTTCATTATGCTTTCTTTTAATTATAAAATTCTCTAATGATAATTTCTATGATTCAACTATAGATACAAAAAATATCACAAATACTTCATAAATATCGCAACAGTTCATCACTCAGACAACAAAATCAACACAATTATTGTATTATTATTTTCAGAAAATGAAATTTCAGAAATTTTATTTTTGCAAAAAATGCAAAAAGCACTTTCCAAAGTAATTGACATGGTTTATACTTATTTATACAGTTTCATTCAAAGATATTTTATTTTCTTGAGGCATTCTAAAGATCAAGTCCTATCCCTGATTCTTATGAGTATTATCATTATGTTCCATAAAGAAAAAAATATACATGAGAGAGGATTTTAGGGGTTAACCATTCATAAAATCTAAAGAGGAATGCATTCATAGTCAATCATTATGAATAATCAATGCAAAATAAATACAATAATGAATATTATAATGGATAAGCCAGTGTAAATATCTGGCTTAAAGTACATAAGTAAAATATTTCCTTTTGTTTCACATTTTCCTTCAGTTTCCTTACATGATGCCAACATCTAAATTAATATGCAGTTTCATTACCAAGCTCTATTATTTTGAATCCCATCACCTTCCACAATAGACTTGGAATAACATGCAGACCCTATTGAAATTAGTAGGTACAGTCAATGAAAGTGAATTCTTACATCTTTGGAGAATTTTGTCCAAGTATTATTGCTTTGCCAATCTATAGACCCTCCTTTATCTCAACTTCCAGGATCAAAGCTGGAGGACCTGACTCTGCACAAGAGTAGTTCCACGTTACTCAGAAGTCATTTGTGCTGGTTACTTGTGTGGATAAACACAGGAGCACACAAAAATGCAGAAGCAGAACTTCCCAGGGCTTAGAAAAGGATCTTCTTTCTGCAAGCAGTTTTCCTTCCTGTTTTCACACATGGATTAACTCTCTAGGACATTGTAGCATATATTGCTTTATCTACAACAAGTACATAATAACAACTATTTTCCATTTCCTGGGCTTTTTGGATCACCTCTTCAAAAGCATAGTATGTTTATTTACACTTCTTTCTTGAGCTTTTCATTCTACACCACTTAAATTGATGGCCTCATTCCAGGGAACCCAAGCGCGTGGCAGCAAAATTGGCAAGCACAGAGCAGTGGAATCATTCTGACCAAAACAGATTTTTCTTAGAACCACAGTCATTCATTTGGTTGTACTAAAATTAATGCATTTGTTTTCAACATATCTCATGCACAGGTGGTTTATTTTGTACTTATCAGGTAGCAAAAATTTTTAACTGGTTGCCTAAAGTTTATGAAAAGAGGAAAAGTCCTGTGGTTTATGTTCTGTACCTGAATAAATGCTGAGTAAGTTTATTTTTTCCAACAAATTTTGCAAATATAGTTATACTTATGAAAATGCTGCACTGTTAATGTTAGAAATTATGTTCTTTATTAAGGTGAAAAATAAGAGCTTGTAGGATAGTTAGTATGGTGCCTTTCTTTGAGATGTATCTTTAATCCTCACCTTCTGTAATACAAAACTTTTCCAGTTTATAGATACTCTGCCAAAAATTCTAGCAGTATTTTCTTTAACATCTATATTGTAGAAACTGTATAACCTTCCTCATGCCATACAGTCCCTCTCTATGAGATAAGGGACACTGCAACTTCCCTATTTTTATATTGTGTGGACACCAGGAACTACAGCAGGTCCTGGGATAAGATATGCATCCACAGCACTAGAATCCATATGGAAGAAAAGTCAAAGTGTCTTTTGAACTCTTTCAAGCCCCAATTTGGGAGTTACTCTGTGTCTATTTCCCAGCTCTGATTCAGACTTCCAATGTCAAGTACTTCAGCTGTTCTCTACCTATAAAATGGGGAAAACACATACTGTTAGTTATAAGGGCTACAAGAATAAAAATGAGCCGGTTTTGTCCTATGATGACTTCTATATGTACTATTTTCAACAGAAAAGAAAAAAGCCAAACAAACCAAACAACAAACTGCAAGTTATACCTAGTCCTTTTACCCCTTAAATACATAGCATAATAATAAGTTATCCTTCCCCTGTACTCAGCACTGGTTAGACCACACCTTGAGTACTGTGTCCAGTTCTAGGCTCCTCACTATAAGAAAGATGTTGATTTACTGGAACGCATTCAGAGAAGAGCAAGGAGGATGGTGAAGGGGCTGGAGCACAAGCCCTATGAGGAGTAGCTGGGGGAGCTGGGGTTGTTTAGTCTGGAGAAGAGGAAACTCAGAGTGACCTTATTGCTGTCTATAAATACCTGAAAGGTGGTTGTAGTCAGGCAAGGGTCAATCTCTTCTCTCAGGCGACAGGACAAGAGGACACAGTCTCAAGCTCCATCAGGGGAGGTTTAGACTTGATAATGGGAAGAAATTCTTCACTGAAAGGGTGATCCGCCATTGGAATGGGCTGCCCAGGGAGGTGGTGGAGTCACTGACTCTGGAGGTGTTCAAGAGTAGGCTGGATGAGGCACTTGGTGCCATGCTTTAGATGATGGGCTGCTGTTAGATTATAGGTTGGACTTGATGATCTTTAAGTTCTCTTCCAACCTTGCTGATACTGTGACACTGTGACACTATGATAATGTTTAATACAAGCACTGGTAACTTTCTCTTTGGTGTAGTTAGGATGCTCAAGGTGACACTGAGCACTGTGCAAGTGTTGAGGAGTAAAACTGTATCCTATAATAAGACTGATAGTTGTCCAATGGCAGTGAATATAAAAGGAAAACTACAAATGAGCAGTTACATATCTGTGAGTCACATGATACTCCTGGAAACCTCACATTTCAAGTCCACAGTAATTCGATTTTTGGTTGTTGGTTTTTGTCCCACTGTCTGCACACATAATAAGATGGTAATCACCTATGCATGGGGATTAAACAAAGACTTTACTTGTAGTATTGGTAGACAGCAAGATTAATTCAGGTAGTTTGCTTGATTTTTGATGTTTGGAAAATATGTAGTGCTTTCCTACTGTGCATCTAATCTAAATGGGTGATAATCTAGTTTATACTCAAAATAATCAAATAATTCAACTTTTCTTCTTTTCATTAAAGTGTGTCAGTGTGACAGCTCAGGGACACTAAGACTCTCAGTGAAATTCCTGATAAATACCATCAAATTACTCTTCAGCCTCAGAAAGAAAAAAAAAATCCAAACCACAAAAATAAACCAACAAAACAAAACAAAGAGGAGCAATTGTGGGAAAGAAACCAAAAGTAAACCCCAAACCTGCAAGTAAAACTTCTGAATACAGTGCCTTAGGTCTTCAAATAACAGCTCTGGGAAATAAAACAGAAGGTTAATTCCGCTCTTCTTTTGTGAATGGGATGTGGAAGTGCTATTTAGAGAGCAAGTGATGAAGTTGTGAAATGAATATAGGATCACTCTTCAACATGCTAACTACAGGCTTTTCTTTCTAAGTTAAGAACATTTGTTTTTCTATCTATAAAGAATGTGTAGCGGCTAAGTAGAATCAGTGAAGCAAGTTGTCAATGAGGAAATGCATGAAAGAGAAGTAACAATCAGCTGACAAAAAACAAAGCAAACCAAAGAGAATTAGTGCAACATCTCCACTGCCATGAAGCGCAGTCACTGCCATGTCATGCTACATTATGCAGCCACTGTTTTAATATGACAAGAAAAAAACACAACAGTATTGGGTAGCCAAATCATCAGTACATCAAACTATACCATGCAGTTGATCTGCTTCTATCACTTTCAAGCTACTCTGCACAACTACAGTTGTCCAGGCTTTACCATCCAAGCTCTATGGTAGAAGCAGTAGCTTGCCATGTTCTCAGTGCAATTACTCTTTCCTCACACAGTGAACACATCTTATGCTCTCATGTAATGCCATGCTGTTCAACCAGCAATGTGCTACCAGTCAGGGTACATCGTGATTCACAGTAGCTGCTGCAGACCCCACTTTGTGATATGATCTGTCAAACAAAGTCTACTGTGCTTTGTTTTGTAAAGTGTCTGGACTGTTGTGTCATTCTGCCCATATTTTGTGGTGAAACCTGTGCTCCTGGGCTGTATAGGTAATGGGATACTATGGCTATATTTTTTTCTATTCATTACATGTGCATGCAAACAAGTTAAATTATCCCCGTAGAATAAAAAGAACATGAAATGGCATGAATATAAGTGTTCGCCTTCTTTTACTTAGAAGACATTTCTTACCCCTAAATAAGCAGAAAGAACTATCAAAAATAATACTTTGAAAGAGATATTGGTCTAGAAAATTTAACCTTAATGTTTCTCTGTTTTTCCAGGCTCAAGAAAATGTGTTTAAGGCCAACTACAAGGCAAGTTCCGAAAGCTGGTGTTTTGAGATTGTAACAGTTTCATTATAATTGCAAAATATTTTACACATACTACTTCTCAAGGTTCTGTTTTCAAGTACCAGTTCTTTTTTTAGAACTTTTTATTGTACAACTTTTATTATCTTAAAATATAAAAAGATTTTTGTCTTTTCTAAATTCCTCTGGTACATAAGATTAGTATTACCTCTTCGTAGCCATACCAAGAATGGAGAAAAGACAACTAAGATTTTCTATAGAAATCTAACAGTTGATCACAATGCAGATAGTAAGAATGAAATCATGCCAAGGATAGTGTTTATGATGCATCTTTGCTCAAGAGTTTTGTCTCCTATGTGCTCACCAAGTGCTTTTTGACTTCTAGTTGAATAGAAGTGTTCAACCTCAATGAAAAACTACCATTAAAAACAGCAAGAAGTTTATGAATTATCATCCTCAAGACTTTCAAGGACTTTTCTTTGAGATGACAGACGTGTCATGAAGTAGAAAACTCCTGTGAGATCTGAGTCCGTTGGAACCAGGACATTTGACAGTGCTACACAGCCTTCAGGGAAGTGTGTTAGTCTTCCCTCTTCTCTTACCACTCCCTCTTTCCAGCAGCTTCTTAACTTCATGACCAGGTTCTGAACGTGACATTAACAACTTTCACCATATTGGCAATCAGTTTGCTACAACAGCTCCATGCAGCACAGACAGACTGGAAAATGTAGTCTAATTCAGTTGCACACCAAAACCCTAGTATTACTTATTCACCCTCCACTAACATAGTGGATTTCTCTCAAGGCTTGCATGAAGTATGAATTAAATACACAGTATCTTGTGTTTGATAACCTCTTTTTTCTGAAAACATCCTCAGACTTCCTGGACTGCCACCTATTAAAATGTTCACCTTGGGAAGAAATAAGAAATATTTAACACTCTTTTTATGGAAGACATTCTCCAGACTGTCTCTCTTCTCTAACTCTTAAAAAACAAACAAACAAAAGAATTAATAACCAGCATGTGAAGACAGATTGTTTGCAATTGGATTGATTTATGATATAAGGATTTAAGTATGTCTCCAGGGCAACTGTTCTTTGCCTGGGGATTCTTACTGTGGTTCCATAAGGGCAGCGCCAGAAAGTCTTTTTAGTAACCTTGTTTTCATCAGTACAAACAGAAGTCCAGTGCTTAAATGCTCATGTAGATTTCTGCTGTACTGCTTATATGCAAAGTATAATAATAAAGTCACAATCAGAGCTATTAGGGATTGGAATTCTAGCAGTGCCTAAAGGCCAGAGTCCATATCAAAAACAAAGAGTTAAATCCTCTTCTTTCTGATACACAGACACCATTTACTGCTTGTGAAAAAACACTGTCATACCACTAATCTTCACAATGGAGCTTAGTAACATGTTTTGACACAGTATGCTGTAGGAGTCAGTCATTAGCTTCCAACAAAATTGTCAACCTAGAGAATTTAGTTCCATTAATGATTAGCAGATTACAGGAGACTCCATGAAATAGAGAATAAGTTCTTTCATCCAAATTAAATCAAAAGCCAAAGAGGGAAAAAAATAAAAAAACAAGTAAGAACAACAATGATAAAAAAACCAAAAACAACAAAAAACCCAAACCAAAAACACCAAAACACCGTAAGAGAAAACCACTAACTGTGAAGATAACAGTAAAAGCAAAAATTATAAAGACAGTTAGTGCAATAACATCATAATTCATAAAACTCCTCATATCTTGGCAGCCATTTTCAAATATTTTAAGTCAAAATATTTGGATATAGTCAAAGTTGGTTTGCAGATTCCATTAGGGCACACATTTTTTAACAAATCTCAGTAACTGCTAATATGTGAGAAATCTTGTGTGTGCATACACACATATGCTTGTCAGTACTTTGGGCTCCAGTCCCATCAAAAATCAAGCATTTAGAGGCCTGCCCATTTCTAATCCACAAAATAATGGAAATATGTAGCTAAGACTGCCATCCTTATCTCTCACCATTGCACTTATTGTAGCACATGTGGCATTGTAACATCAATATCAAACTTCTGTAATGTCAAAAACAAGACTATGGCCTAAGCCTGAAGTGAAAGCATTAGCTGATGCTCTTACTTTGGATTATTTTCCTTACTTTAAATCCTGGATTTAGTGTATAGGGTTTGGGGCTTTTTTTCCCTCCTGTATACTCATTTCCAGTGTATAAATAAATACCAAATTTACCATGGAAATATCAAGCAAATAATCAAAATACACAAAAGCCAAAGTTATGAGAACACTTTTACATTATTTAATGTAATTTAGGTCAATTAAAACTATTTAAAATTATTATTATTTTAATATTAAATTTTACTATTACATTAATTAATGTATTTAATAAATACATTGCTTATTTGGGTTACACCTAACCTTGAATTTCTGACTCTCTAGTTTCCCTCGGTGGGGGTAGGTTTCATATTGGCCCAGTATTGATACATAGAAAGAAAAGAGAAACATCATATTTTGATGTTCTGAGCACTCAAATCCTCTGGGAACTAACTTCTTTCTGAGAGAAAACTGTACCCTTTGGGAGCCACTCGTAAGACTTCAAAATTCACATTATTTCACGAGTCTACAGCACTGCATCTTTATATATGTTTGTTGTAAAGTTAGTATAAGTTTGACCTGCATCTCAGAATTGGAC
>VXBA01003878.1:166568-194334 GCA_013399895.1 Serilophus lunatus
TTTTTCTTTTATACTTTGCAAGTCTGTTCTTGCTTTAGTTTGTTTTGTTTTGTTTTGTTTTGTTTTAATTAGATAGTACTCAGGACTGAAAATATGTGCAGATCTCACACAACAAATACAGTACTGCGAGCCACATTATGATCTAGATTATACATAGAAATAGGACAAAAAATCACATTTGGAAAATGCAATATTTATACCAGGTAAAGGGTACTTTTCCTAGCTTACGCTCCTAGAATCATGCAGAGAGTACCTCAGGCATTTGTGAGTCAGGGTCTGAGATGGAGAGGCCTGCAGTTTTAGGCTTGGACTCCAACAGTCATTACAAGAAAGTCAAGCTTTATATATAGGTGTTACATAAGCATTGTGTTGAGTCTTAAGAACCTGCTATTGCTCCACAATATAGTCTGGTTGTAGACACTTTGGTCAGAGCATAAGTTCATGTTAACCCGTTTCACAATTAACAACATTCACACCTGTCCCCCTCTGTCAGTGCCAGCCAAGAAGCTGAGCCTCTCTCTACCCAGATACTTCCAAAAAGGTCACACAAAACTCTTGCTCACTTCCAAACCAGAAATCAGGATAAAACATTATTTAAAAGCTGCAGTCAGACAAGTCAGATTGCTAATGGTCGTGAGCCAAGTCATCCATATGGTAATGGAGAAAGGCTAATGAAGTTCCAAATGGCTTGGTGGCATAATATTCATAGCAGACGATCACAGAAAAGAGATATCTTCCAGAAAGTTACAAGAAAAAGAAAGGCTTACTAAACATTTTATTTAATCAAAATCTCATAGCTAAGGGAAGATAAGGGAGGAAAGAAAGAAAACTTGAGAAGTCAGACAGTTATCCAAATTCATATACCAAGCTCAAAACTCAATGATCTTTGTAGGTCCCTTCCAACTTGGCATATTTGGTGATTTTGTTATTCTGTGAAATTCCAGATTTCAACACAGACATTCACCAGCTAGTTTTAACTTCCTAAGGCTTGGCAGCTAGTTCAAATTAGATGCCTATAATCCTTATTTAGTTAACAGGAGTGAGATAGGCATAGTGACACTGGTTCCAGTTGTCAATGCTTATTACTTTCCATTGGCTGCAGGAGAAGACTACCTTACTATCTCAAAATAGGTGTTTTACATTTCAACAGCTAGAATTAGGTAACAAAGTCATCATGCAAAGGTCATAGGTCTCTGGCATTCATTCCATGTATATTCATTTTACTATTTCAGGCTTATCCTTAGAAGAGCTGTTAGTTCTTCCCTCTCAGAAAGGGCTAGCTTTAACTGCGAAGGTCACACAACAAAATTTCTCTCCAGACTGATAATATGGTAGTCTTCTCTCTGCTAAGCAGACATTGACAATGTGAATGTCATCTAAAAGTGATGGACAGCCAGTCAAAAACTTGGCCAAGGTAAGGAATACCCACCTGCTTAAATAACTACATTTGTCCCAAATTCACTTGTGCTCACTAGCATAATATTTTCTATCTATTTTTTGACATACAGTAAACCCACCTACTCAGCTGGGAAGACAATAAGGAACAACTTCTTAGTCTGCTTCCAGGCAGTATAGGGAAGCTTCACCATCTTTTCTGAACATTTTTAAAGGAAATTTCAGGCAAGTAAACTTACAGTCTATGCCCTGATACAGGAAGAGGTGACAATAAGTCCTCAGAGTGGCAGTAAAGTTGAAGACCAGCAACTTCTGAAACTTTCCTCTACTGAAACTTGGTGCTTCTAATACAATCGAAGTAGGGGAGTATCAAACAGGTTTATGTAAGCTGCCCTCACCAATTATTTCCTCTCTTTGACTGTAGTCAGGAATGCAGTAGAAGCTCCCATAGCTTACTGCAGCAGAGCCAAGAGCTGAGTGCAAACCCCCATATTCTTGTATTAGTTCTAAAAGGCATGAATGTACATGCTTAATTTCCACTTCAGTCCCAATATACTCCACAAATCAATAGTTTTACTATCTAATATAGCTAAATTCAGGGCACATTAGAGTACAAATATGGTTATAAGACCATTTTAAAATTACAGTAGAGACATTTGTTTTATCAAAGCTTCACAGGAAAAAAAACATTCTCTGTCAAAGAAGGTGGCTAGTTTTGTCAGTAAATAAAACACAAAAATACCACAACATAACAATTGTAAACAAGACCTCCCAAAACCCTGACAGCATCTATCCCAGCAGACAGTGGCCATGTCTACATCAACAATCAGGGCAGCACTGCAGGGGCAGACTATAGAGTGAAAGAGTTTCTCCTGACAACTTGACCTTCATATTGCATTCATTTTAGGGAGAGTTATTTTGTCTTAGCTTTAATCTGGTCCCAAGGTTCCAACGGCTATCACTGGTGTGAACACAGAGGGGTACGCCTTCCAGTTTAGTTTCATTTGAAAGGAAAATAATTTTAAAGGAAACACTGACAGCATTTCACAGTGCACAACTCTCCTATAATTGTCCACATTTCCTGCAATCGTTCCAATGTGAAGTGCACTTATATATGTATCTAGTCCATCATCCCTACAGTTACGAGTTTCAGATGAGAGAAAACAAGGGCAAATATGCCTAACATGAGATTTAAAAAAAAAAAAAATTACATCTCTATTTGTAAATTCTTCTACAATTTTTTTCTTATAGAAGCTCTACAGGTGATGTTATTCCTTTATCTCATTTGTCATCCACTAAGTATGCAAATAAAGTATTAAAAAAACTCAAAAGTATAACATAAATTACCTTCAATCAAAAAAATGATTCTCAAATCTACATATATTTTTTTCTCTTCTCTTTTTTTAAAAAAAAGACTAGATCAATTAGTAAGTAGTAACAGTAACACAACTACTAGAGCAAAAAGGGAAAACAAAATGCAACTACACCTTTCCTAATCCTAAAATAGCTCTGAATCTTCCTAACTTTTGAATCATCATTGTGTATCCTTAGATCTCGCTCCTAAAGGCCTTGGCTTCACTTTTATCCCCTCTGAGTCTAACGGCAGCTTAATTGCAAGACATACACAACAGGAGACAACTTCCAAGATGATTAGACTAGGGTACTGTGCAACATCACAGTAACAGTTGGCTGTTAAGAAAAATTTGTTCGCTGAAAGGACTGTGAAACACTGGAACAGGCTGCCCAGGGAAATGAGAGAATCATCATCCCTGAAGGTATTTACAAAATATGCAGATATGGCACTTGTGACTTGATTTAGTGGTGGACTTGGCAGCGCTGGGTTACTGCTGGACTTGATGACCTTAGCAGTCTTTTCCAACATAAATGATTCTGTGATTCTATAAAAGACAAATGGTAGAAGGGGAAATAGTAGACCTCACCTCTGTAGTCTGACATTCACAGAATCACAGACTCAATTAAGTTGGAAAAAAACTCTGACATCATCAAGTCCAACCTATGACTGAGCACCACCATGACAACCATACCATGGAACCAAGTGTCATGTCCTTAAACACCTCCAGGGTTGGTGACCCTAGGCAGTCCATTCCAAGGTCTAATCACCCTTACTATGAAGAAATTCCTCCTAATGCCCAACCTAAACCTCCCTTTGCTCATCTTGGGACTAAGTCGTCTCATCCTTTGCCTCACTGCGTGGGAGAGGAGGCCAACCACACCTGGCTACAACCTCCTTTCAGGCAGTTGTAAAGAACGAAAAGGTCTCTCCTGAGCCTTATCTTCCCCAGGCTAAACAACCCTGGCTTCCTCAGCTGCTTCTCATATGACTTGTGCTCCAGACCCTTCATCAGCTCTGCTGCCATTCTCTGGACATATTCCAGCATCTCACTGTTCTTCCTGAGTTGAGAGGCCCAGAACTGGACTCAGGACTTAAGGTGCATCTTCACCAGTGCTGAGTACAATCACTTCCCTAGTCCTGCTGGCCAATACCAACCATGATGCCATGGGCCTTCTCAGCCACCTGGGCACACTATTGGCTCATGTTCAGCTGTCCGTCTGTCAGCACCCCCTAGTTCTTTTCTGCTGGGCTGTTTTCCAATCACTTTGCCCCCAGCCTGTAGTGCTGCATGAGGTTACTTTGAATGAAGTGCAGGATCCAGCACCTGATCTTGTTGACCCTGATATCACTGATCTTGGCCTACCTACCTAGCCTGTCCAAATCCTCCCAGATTCACCTGTCCTCCTCCTGCAGACCCTACATCATTTGTATACTCACTTTGCATCTTCAAAGAGAAATAAAGTGCAAATCCTTCAACTAACCTCATTCACTGCATAATTCTAAGTGCTTAGGAGACATCATACATTCTGTGCAATGAGAAGCATATACATATTTTATAGAATCAGTGAAAATGTATGACTGCTTGACAAGTATCACAATGCACATAGATAACCATAACATAGGATTTTATAACTTTTGAGCATTTGACAATTATCACATTATAGAAGAAAAACAAACAGTAATAACACTAAATGGAAAGAACAATCAGTTACAATTTCTCTGTGTATCTGTAATAACCTTTCTTCTCATGAATCAACATCAGCAATTTTAACCATGAATCTTCAGAGCTGTTCAATGTGACTTTAATATCATTTATTCCTGTTGTCCTGTCACAGTCCTGCCACTACGCCAGTGGTTCCCTCATTCTTTACAGAAGTCATGGTAATAAACTAGCAATATACATGGTGCCAGCACTGCAGAAGCAGAATATCTGAGGTTTTGGAGGAGAAAAGAAAAGTGGAATAAAAAGGGTTAAATATTCTTGTTCACATGGTGCACCATGAAGATAATAGTGCAGCTCTTGACGGATGTGGATGAGGAATGGATCGGTGACATGGAGGTGGACTAGTCTGCTAGTTGAAGTCATAAGAACATTTGCTGGGCCTGGGTTGAGAAGCATACCTCTCATCTATCCCATGGCCTGTGCAGGAAGAAGTAGCACACCAGACATAACCTCCAACTCACATTGAGATTCCTATACCAGCTGGGGACATCTGCTAGCATGTGACAGCAGCACCTCTATCCTGAAGTCAACTGGTCATTTGTTGGTCTCCAGAGGTATGGGTCCAACTTTTGAGTCAGAGAAAGCCAATTATTTTTCTCTCTTCCTTGGAGATGAAATTAAAAAAAAAATTTCTGTAATCCAACATGAAGGTGTAAAGTCCAGTGAGCCTTAATAGATCTCATGTAAGGATGCCAAAGAAAGTTCTTTGAAAAGTAACATCTTCATCTTCTCTCCTCATGTTAAGGGCACTCCAAGGCGTCAATGTAAATAATTTCAGCAAAGTTTGGATGGATGTTGAGTACTACAATGAACAATAAGCCTGCCAAGCATGTGAGACTCCTGCTCAGAGACTGACACTTGGCAGGTGTTTTCAAACTATACTCTCTAGACTGTCTGTGAGGACTAACCACAGGTGGTTCAGGGAGTTGTTTTCACTCTTCCAGTGCACAGCACAAACGAGGAGGCGGTCCTGCTTCCTAAGAAAGTTTTAATTGTCACTTTTCAAGCGCAGTTCCTTTGTATTCCTGCCAGAACTCTCATGTATGCCTATGCTTGCTTGGGTTGCTGCATAGGAAATGAAGGCTGTTAATGAGTATCTTCTTTTGTCAGGTGTTTGTTTGCTATACTTTCAAGTGTGATCAAATTTACCAATGACACAGAGATGGGAGGCTTGTAGGCATTCTGCACAGTGACCTGAAGGTAGCAAAGCATCAAAAGCTACAGGTAGTTAGGGAAAAAATGTGGTGCTCATGAATACAGAAATCCAAAGTCTAGGAGAGAAAACAGTGGGCTTGGGTTCACAAGGGGGTAAAAAAGCAAGCACCTACAAGCACTCTAGCAATATTTTATTGACATATTGTTTATTTCATTTTAATTTCTTTAGTCAAATCTATGTACTTCTGAAGAGAACAGAAATCTAGTAGACTATACTCAAGAAGTTTCCACAACAATATTTCCATTTGAAGAGATGCAAACACTACAATAAAGTTTAAGAATCAAGTTCTAGATATTGTCTCAAAGAAAGCACAGGAACATATTGATACCTTTATCTGAAATTGCATTAATATCATAGGCGCGCTGCAACAATATACTGTGTTTTTCCCTTAGTGGGCCAACATATTCAGGTCCCAAATCTACTACAACAACTTTCTTCCTGGAGAATTTCTAGAACTTTGTAGAGTTGCTGGTAGGTTCCAGGTTTACCTGATTTCAGCTTTCATTCTGCTATATGTTACTTGCTTTCCAGAAGCTGGAAACCAGTGATGTAAATATGTTTCCCTGTCTCACATTTTTTGTCTTCACCGGACCAACATATACTAAAAAAAGTACACTGAGTCCTGCCGTGTTTCCTTCCTAACGCATTCTCATTTCTTTCATCCATTTATGGGGTTTCTTCTCAACTATCCTGGTGCTATCTGGTTCTGGTTTTATCACATTCATTTTGCAGCCTCAATTTTAACCATTTGTTTTCCCAACCCTTTTTTATCTTGCTCACTTTAATTACTGCTTCCCATTTATTTTTTATCTCTCATCAATTTAAAGAGAAAATATAGGATTCTGTGTATCATTTTGTCAGTGGAAGAGATTTTATCAGGCCATTCCCTATTCTTATCAAGATAATTTTTTCTAGATTGTGGTTCTGCCAGTTTCTGTTTATTCAGGTGCTGATCTCAGAAAAATTGGAAATGCTGCTGGCTTTAGCTGCTATAATATTCAGTGGTTTTTAGTTGTATCTATAATCAAGAATTTTTAATTTTTAACAAGGGTTAGAGGATACTTCCTTAAGGAATCATCAGACAAAATTAAAGTTTTCCAGAATAATTCACATCTAGATTCTAACCATCTTTTGAAAGTTTTAGCATCAAAGTTGAATGTATGCTGTTCTAAAATATAAACTTCAACTAAATTCAGCCAGAATCTGTTAACACATACTATCAAAGAGCATGTTCTCTTTGATATACTGCTTCTCTTGCCATTGATTCTTTCCTCTTTTCTTCCAAACACCTAAAAGTCCTCATAGCAACAGGAGTGGATCCTCTGTTGATTCCATTTTAATCTTTCTTGATTCCTGCACTGGGGTAGAGAGGAATTTCACCTTTGAGGCCAGACAGCAAAGGGATATATTCAATAAAAGAACAGCAGGTGCATAACCTGTATGTTTCAGTGCACAACTTTAAGGTTCTTGGTTTTCTATGTGCCATGAAGAAATCCAGAAAAAAAAAAAATCATCTGTATAAAATCAGGATTGAGGGAAAGGAGAGGTAGCCAAAAAGTAAATCTAAAAACCACACACAAAAGTCATCTAGATGTGGCTGCTGAACACAAGCCAGGAGATGACAAACAAAGTGTTTAGGATATGGAGTGATAACAGATGAGTCCCGTCCTTGACATTAATTGTGTGTGCTATCTGAACCCCTGTTTGGCAGCAGCTTGGAGTACAGGCTCATCCAGGGAACGACAGTCACTGAGGGGGATGTATTTCTCAAAAAACTGTTGTTTGGACATATATCTTTTCAAATCACATAAAAAGCATTACCCTGATTTCACCCCACCAAAATCCTACATTACTTACAAAATCCTACATTACTTAGGCATATGTATTTCTCTGTTGAGCCACCAAACTCTTACTGCCAATATAACTCCTTATTATCTGAACTATTTTCTCTTCTATTTCCTGGTCTCATTACTCTGTTTCCCTGCTACATTAACATTAGTAATTGACTGAACTGTGTCAACCAGGGGTTGTGGATCTTACTTATCAGTTCTGTTTTAAATATGAGAACAGTATAGAAAACTGCAGCTCACAAACAGGAACAGAATTAACTTGTTACACAAATTCCTACATGGAACTTAACAGTGGCAAGCAAAATTAACATCAGGAACAATTATGCACATCATTCTCAATTCTTCTTCATGCGGCTTGCTAACAAAAACAACAACTCAACCCAAACCCCCCAAAAATTGCCCTCCCATCTCAGTGGAAACAAGTCTCCTTAAAAATGTAGTTGCCAATCTATTGTCAGTGAGTTTGCCAATGATAAAATTCCATTTCCTAATCCTCCTATCATCTAAGACCACGAGGTAAACCTGGCAAAACATTAAATGGACTTCAACACCCAATTTTTGCATAGTCTAAAATTTTGGTCTTCATATTAATGGATAACTGCCAAACTACAGGCAGCCAGCATCATTGACTCAATAACCTGCTGGAAAAATATCCCCCATGTGGATGACCATCTGTACCCACACAGCTGAGGTGTTAAATTATTTCATCACCATCCCTGTCAAAATTTTAACTTCTTGACCTTCACAAAGAAATCCTATGTCATCCCACCTAAAATCAACGATCAATTTTTTCTTTTTCAAAATACTACAAATGAAGCATCATGATATCTAAAAACATCTCATTAGACTGACAAATCTTCCTGCTTGTCCATTATTTACACTACAACTAGGTAGGGGAAGAAGAGGAGAGAAATCATTCAGAAAGATAACTTGGGCTTCTTTGCTCCATCCAGGGACTGTTTATAAGGAAAGATTTCCATCTGCTGTTCTCCTCACTAGCCATAGCTGATAGCATCACATTTGTTGGTTTGCATTCATACATTGACATCACTTTTCCTAACTTACTTGACTGTCTTTTCCCTGAATATATATCTTTTTTTTTCCCCTCTCCTTGGGGTTTTGAGGGTTTTTTATCTGTTTCTTCTTTTCCTTTTTTTTTGAATATCTTCTCCAAAGCAGGGATTTGGTTCATTGCCCAAGGTCAGACAAGCCATTACCTTGGGAATTATTTTTTACTCAACACTTTCTTTAAAGCAGCATATTCAACCGGATCCAAATTTCACCTCCTGCACAGTTTTAAATTGTTGATCTTTCTACCACTATTCACAGCAAAATCTTTCACCATTTCACATTTTGGCTTTTTCAGTCTTCTCTTTTCTGATCTTAATGACTGCAAACATGTTCCTCAGCTTTAATATATTCAGTATCCTGCTATTCAGAATTTTTTGCTTGTTATTAACTATGTAAATGTCACCTTTTTCACCTCTTCTTAGATTCTCCTTCACCTGCTTAACATATAAAGCCTTACATGAGCTTAAGGTTTGTTAAATTTGTTTCATCCTCCCTATTTTTCATAACTTATATAAAATTGGCCTCTCATTTTTCTCTACAAGCAACTGAAGCTTTTAGAGACCAATCAACCTACTCCTGAAACATTTTAGGGCTTTTTTTTTAGGGTATAACTTTCTTACTTAGGTAACAAAGGAGACAGATTATTCATTTTTCCCATTCCTTCTATAAAACTAGTTTCAAATCAACTTTATAGTCCTGATGCTTAATAAATCAGATAATCATCACTCATGAATTCTCCTACTTCACTTCCATATTTCTTCACTTCAGTGAAGGCCCTTATTCCTGCCATACATTTATCCATCTTCTGACTCCAATCAGAAGAAAATCTCAAATAATGCCTGCCAACCTTGGTTTATCACAGTCACTCCTTCATGTGTTATCTCATCTGTATATTTTGTTTATTTGGTGTCTCTTGAGGCATCAGTCCCCTGGAACCTTTTATTTATATATCCACAGTACCATTTTTGTCATTGTTAAACAGGTGAAAGCGATCACCTGGTCTATACTTCTATAGTCAATGGAGACAACTAACATCTCCAGAGGCATTTTTGTCATTGACATCAGATGGCTGAAGTAAATAAGAAACTATCTTATATCAAGAGAGTTCACTTTCGTAAGGATGGATCCATAATTTTTTTAAGATAAATTAAAACAGTAACAATATTTTATTTTATTCCATTACCATACATTTTCATCTACTTATAGCTAGATAATTTGTTGATTTTTTTTCATTTTAAGGATTAAAATTTTCAATATCTGATCCCTGTACAAGAGTGATTTCTTGACAAAAAGTGAAGGGAAACAAACAAACAAATCCAAATCAAACGAGCCTTGCCATCATTTTTATTAGATCTGTAGCCAAAATATAACATGTGTTTCTCTTAGGTCAATGATTTCTACATTCAGGAATTTTTTGTTTGTTTGTTTGTTTGTTTAATAAAGAATTGTAATCATTGATAAAAATTTGACCTTACAGGTACTTGTACAGAATTTAGAAATTTGAACTTAATATTTGTGTGTTTCATTACTGTCATGGGATGGGAGCCAGAGAGAAGAAAAAAAATGTTTTCCACCTTTTTTTTTCCTTGTTCCAGACCAGCAAGGGGGCGGGGTCATGCACTCCCTGGTGAGTGTTTTTCCTTTCCCTTCCCAGGTGCCTGACCTGGTTCTCTGGTTAAGTTTGGGGAGCAAAGGGGATTTGAGCCAGACCTGCGCTGCCCAGCCCTCGCTGCGGCAAAGTGATACAGCCCCACTGTGCCCCAGACATTACAAAGAGGCATTACCCATCCCGCGGTTGTGCCCGCTGGGCAGGGATAGAGACGGGCTGTTTGTGCCCCTTTCCTCAGTTTCCCATCAGCTCTTCCAGCCAGAAGACACTGGAAAAAGGTCAGGAACTTCTTTATTCCATACAGAACACTGGAAAAGAGAAACTGAAACTATAAAAGGGTGGACAAAGTAACCATTTTTGGCAGTGCAACATTGGCACGTGTCAGGAAGGAACCCTCCCTCGGTGCTGCTTGGAAAGGGGCTCCAGGGTGACCCAGCAGCCCCGCCTGCCGCTGCTAACCTCTGACATTGCCCATTCACCATATCCAGCCACCAGGATCCCCCTGGCAAGGACACCACAGACACCAATGCCTCCTGGCTTCCCAGGGACCCTGCACCAGTGCTCCTGGTTTGTGTGTCTCCATCTCTCTAGCCCCCCACCGTGCTCTGGTGTCCCCAGTCCCTCTCAACCCCTAGATTGTGTGCCAGGGGACCACCTTGTACCATGGAGAGCTCTCCCTGGATTTGGCAACCACTAACCTTGTTTGCACATGGCTCCTGCTCCCCTCCGGGTCTTTCCTCCACTGACATGCAGTGTCCCCTGCTGCTGGAAGGTGCAACTGCAACCCCTGTTCTCCTGAGCGCCATCGACTGCCTGGAGGAGTGTCACTGCTGCTCCTGCACTGCCCAGCATCTCACAATTGCCCAACAACTGGAGGCACACGAGTGTTGGAAGGAAGGACACACGAGGGAAGGAGAGACAGTTGTTTTTTATAAAGACGTCTGTTGTTATTTTGTGCGGGTTTTCTTCCGGTTCATTGCTTCCATACCAAATGCAGATTGGTACTCGTGTACATATCCATACATCTGTCCCAACCCATATATTTAGTAAAAATGGTTGCTTTTTCTCTATACATCTCTCATCTATTGTTATTGCCCCCTACTGTCCAAAACCAGGACATCTGCAGAATTGTTAATCTTTGTCAGTGAGTGCTACGTAACTAAGGTCTGCTTATAAGAACTCTTACAGAGAGACGTAGGAGTAGAAATCAGTTGTAGGCTTCAATTTTGTAATGTATTTTTTTCGAACGTGATGTTTTTAGGAAGGCTTACAAAGTTTGACTTTTCCAGCATTTGGAAATACATCCAGAAGTACACATCTCAATCAGCATGTGAATAATATTGATATTGCTAGGCACTATGCTCTTGCAAACAACAGACTCTCCCAAACTGACCTGAAATGTTATGTAATATTGACCCAACCAACAAATTTGTTGGGTCACATAGGACAAACCTTTCCAGAACCATGACAAGCTTGAAGACTAGTAGAAACAGATACCCAAGCTCCACAATACAGTGTCCATTGCCCAAAAATTTACAGAAAGATAAAGCACCTGCAAAATCTCAGGCAGTTTATTCCATTCTGGAACCTCTGGAACTACCCAGCTCTGGAATTTGCTTGTGTATCTTAGCTTTCTTGCACATTGCCTACCATGCCTATAGCCACATATTACGTACTGTTATAATCAGCCTGAAGTTTTGTTCCCTTGGCCACCTAAGGTAGGCTATAGTTTCTGTTCCCTGATTACATTAACTTGCATACTTCTAATTCTTCTCCAAACAAATTTAGTTTCACGATTATACTAATTTTGTTTCATGATTAAATGTATCTTGGCTGACAGCCTGAAATTCACTTTCCATGAACACTTGAAAGAACAAAACTTAACTTGCATGAATTTTCATAAAAAGGCTGTGTGGAGAGATTGGAACATAAGCAAAAAATAATTTTATGCAAACCTTTCAGAGGTGATTGGGGGAAGCATTTCTATTTGTGCTACTTAATTGTTAATATGTATTTCTCTCTCAGTGTTTCTCAAGATTTTTTGTAATTGTTGCATTTATATTACTTTATGCATAAACAACAGCTACAATAACAATGTGTGTAATGCATCAGCTACAATAGAGCATGACCTATATATATATATAATGCATAAAAGAAAGCATAGAAAACATTTTGATTTACAAAGTCAAGCACTTACATTAAGAAACCATTTAAAATGGTGGAAAGGGAGCTTTATCCTACTTGGCTCTCTGAGCATGCATCAGGGTAATTTTAACACTGTGATCATATACAATGCTCCCTCCATTAGTGTATTAACATCTGCAAACCAGGATCTCATGTTTGGCAGTGTTATGAGTTTACAGAACTGGCATGTCATTCCAATGGTCATATAGATTTTGTGTAAATATGCCATGTTCCAAATAATAATCTGTAAAGATTTTAGTTTTAAAAAAATCCTACAGATTAAGATCTTTCCTTGTAGTACGTTACATATTCTACTCTCCCTTGTTTGTCAGTTGTAGCTCAGAACTATGGGATTGAGCATCAGCCACAAAGAATACTTGAAGACACGCTATCTTATTGCATGTAAAGGATATAACATGTTTGTACAATAAAGAGTTTTTTTCAAGGATTATAAATCACTTTTTAGAGAAATAATTGTTATTTCTTTGTTATCATAGTCAAAACTTAAAATGATTACTGAAAGAAGTTAATATTATTTTTAATTTTCTGTGTGCTGCAATAAGTAAACACAAGATAAGCAACTTTTCAAGGGACAGACTCACATATTTTAGCAGCCATCCAGTACCTAGACCTGTTTTTACAGGCAGAAGATTCTGCGACCTTGTATGCTGAACCCAGCTTCATACAAAGGAAGCTTTATGGTCAAGGTATGGTGTTTACTATTAAAAAAATAAACAAAAACAAAATCTTTAGCTATGTTCCTGACTCTCCCAGGTATTTTTCTTGAGGTTAGTGAATTTCCACATCTGAAAGTTTTCAAAAAGGTTGGTCTGACTTTTGTAAGGAGGAGTTGATTTTTAGTTTGTAGCACATTCATTCATATGTTCACTTGGGGATCCAAAAATGGAAGCATCTCAACATTACTTCTGAAAAATACTAGTCTTATTTGATGTCTCCATCTGCAAAATATAGCAAAAGTGACTTTTAATAATGATTGGCACAATTATGATTCCTACATTAAAATAACTCATAGATTTTGAAGTAAAAAAGCAAATAGAGGATTCAGAGTTTTATTCATTAATTTCTCTGTTATGTACTGGTCTTCTGGTTGAGGCACACAGATTCTCAAAGTCCTTCTGAAAGATAAGATTCAACAGAAATTAAAAATTTTAAATAAGAAATGCCTAAATAAAGAACTCAATACTTTTACAGCTTAGAAAAGTTGGGTTATACAGTGAGATGAAAAGTATTTTGTTAGTTATTATGTGGATAATACACACACACACACACAAAAAGTGCACAATGATGGAATACCTAACAGCAGTTAAAGGATATTTAAGGTTGTTAATAGGAAATTATAGAATTAGTTAATTACAGGGACTGTTCATCTACAGACAAGAATGTCTATGCAAAACCATGTTCATGATCAGAAAATTGTTATTCAGACCATTCTTCTGCTATTTTATTAATCTATACTCCATCTCACACCCAAGGTCTGATTTCCAAATGGCCTAACCCTAGCTAAAGTTATCCCAGGAGTTTGCAATAGTTGCTAACACATACTAAACTACTAATAATATTCTTATATTATAGCCGTTGTAATGATTATCATAGAAAGAGAAGGTGAAGTCACTATAATAGGTAGTGGTCTTTGGTAAAAGGAAAGGGCTAAAACATAAGTCTGTAGGTCACAGTGATAGTTCATACATTCACAATATTTTTTACCTATATCTATATGTAACCCAGGTATAAACAAATCAGGAAATGTATCACTGAGATGTTTACAAGGCCCATAAGTACACTGACTATATGTATATAAAAATAAAATATAAATAAAATATATATAAAACATATAAATATTTTTATATATGTACAGAAAAGACTTTAAGGGAAAGAGAAGTAGCAGCATATATGTTCAGAGCCAGGAAAAGGTGACATCATGCATGATACATAGTTTTAAGAGCATCCAGTACTGTTTTTTCAAAGTCCTGAAGACTTAGAATGCATGTTGCCTACAAATGCAAGAACCTTTTAGCGTCCCTGCTTCAGGAACGGTGAACTTTTAAATTACATGATCTTATGCCTAGAACTCTAATCTAAAACCAATTAAGTCAATATGAGTTTTCTGGGTATTTTAAACCAACTTACAACTTTAAGTCACAATAGAGTGCGTAGTCTAACAGAAGATGACAATTTAAAATAACACACTTGTTACAGTAACACTGGTTTAACAATGGACCAACCCATAGTACCAGAAGATAAATCCTACTAAACTTAGTGGATGAGTGAAAGGAGATCAGTTGATGTTTCTTCCCTGACTGAATTATTTTCACAGCTCAAGAAGAATCAGTGGCTGATGATGGCCTAACAACCTTCAGCACCAAAAGATATGCCCTCAAATGTAGTGATAAGAATATATAATTCTTCATCCCCTGAACTTGTCTGTGTTTCCTGGAGGGTGCTGACACAGTGGGAGCTTGGCTCCACCTTGAACAATAGAAAGCTTAAAATTTAGAAAAGATTCAAAATGTGCTGGGTCACATAATAATATTTGCAGGAGTTTAAGATGCATTTTTTTGTTACTGAGGAGGAAAACTTACAAGAAAGGAACAATTATTTCAAAGTGTAACATGCATGACATGTTTGGAATAAAAATTGCATATTTGATTTCTTATTTGTTCATTTTATTACATATTCTAAAATTATTCTACCAATTAGAAAAGTGAATAAATAAATGTTTTCTTTTCTGGGAAGGAATAATTTTGTGACTCTGTAGTCAACAAGAGAACTTCCAGTTGACTTCAGAAGAACATAGGCTAACATCCTGCCTGGAAAAGATTAGTACATACTTGCAGGATATCCTATGCTGTCTTCTACAGTCACCTGCCAGCAGATGAAAATTTATCAAATTCCCAGCCAAATACCACATCATGAGACAGCAGAAGGACAATTATTTTTTACCATTTAGAAACAATAACTCTATAAATTGTACATATTTGGTTATTTCTAATTAAAATCAATTGCAATGTAAAGACGTTCTCAGTATTTCCCTAGAGAAGGCAATCACAGCTGTGATCTAGAGCCTAGATAGGAAATAGTAAGATGGAGAATATCCCTTTCATTTTAAACAATTCTTCATATATAAATTATTTGCCCTCACAGAGCAATTACAACAGCAACTGATTTTTTTTTCTTTCCAGGCTAAGGATGGCAGCAAGCAGACAAGGCAAAAATTTATTTCTCTTTTGTTGAAAGCATCCTTATTTAAGTCCTGAAATGCTATTGCACTTCAAAAAATATATTTTTCTAATTTAAAAAAAAAACAAACAAAACAAAACACTAAAATGATCTCTTTGGAATATATGAATCCTCTCAGGCACAAAGAAGCTGTGAGAAGCCATTCCCTCATAAGTTGCAGGCAAGTACAGAGAGATTTCTTGCATAGGGAATGCTGCAGCCCTCTGGTGCAATAATTAGATACGGGATGACACAGTCAGTGGCTGAAATCATGGCAGCTGCAGAGGTTCTGTGCCTCTGGGCAGCTGGACTTTCGTCCTGTGTTGCAAGAGGCCTTGGCATTCCAGCTGTGCTGTGTTAGCACAAACTGGCTTCTGGAATGCATACCCAGCCAGTCTTTCCCATGCCTGATCTTAGACATGTGTCTGGGTTTGAGAAAAGGGAGAATTATTTAACAAGAACAGAAGCTCATTAAGTGAATACAACAAGTTTTATTACAGAAAATACAATATGAATAATAATAATCATGATAAAAATTATAAATATCTAAATATATATATTTATATCTTAACACCAACTACCTCAGACCCGTGATTTCCCAAAAAAATATCCACACCCACATGCACACACAAATGCAACCCCACATCCACACAAGGGAGAAGCACGCACCTTTTCCAACTTGCACCCCCCTGGACTCCCACAGGAGAGGGCACATTTTCCACCTGACACCCCCTGGAATCCCACAGAAAAGGGAAAAAGGTCGCCAGAAAAGTTTGCAACAGGAGAATTCAAGCCATTAGCTGGAAATGCTGGACTTGATGCTGCCAAAATCTGGGCTCTTCAGGGAGCGTTCACTGGTGCTGAATAAAACGAGGGACAGCCCTCTCGGGACAACAAGGGGCTATTGGAAAAAGTAATCCACGGCAAAGATGCGGAGAAACGAAGCAGCTGGAATATCTCACGGATGAGAAGACCCTCTGAGTCCGTGCCAGTAGGAACAAAGACACAGAATCTTCAGCACGCTAAAATTTTGAAACTTCTTTGTTCCCACCCCACGGCGTTCCAGTTCTGTCCAATAAGAAACAGCTCTGAGCCATCCGTCCGGCCCCTCTCTTGCGTCACTGTAAAATGGCAGTGCCCAGCGCAACCACGCGGCACCTCCACTCCCAGCCCCAGTTGAGCAAGCTCTGAATCCGTGCAACACTACGGCAGTGAGATTGCACCCACGCCCCCCACGCACGCCCCCTCCACGGCACAGGCAACAGCAGAGCAGGCAGACACACAGGGCGGGGACCCTCTATGCAGTGCAGCAGTGCTGCCAGCCACTGCTCCCAGGCTGTCATCACTGCGCACCCTCCTGCAACTGCCAGTCCAGAGATGAACCGGGCAAGGTCCCTTGCCGCTGCGCGACAATCCAGGCAGTGGTGGATGTTTGCCCATTCTCCAAGCCCGCTCCAGAAAAAGCAAGAAATAAATGGAAAGAGATTTAATACAGTCACACGTCAAAGGTACCCCTCCCCTTCTTTCCCATACCCCAAAACCATGACAAGTTGGAATGGAAAGCTTTATAAAGACTGCTGAATTACCATCTGGCCGTTACTTTGGAACTCCAAAAATGAAAGAATGAAAGAATGAAAGAAAGAATGAATGAATGAATGAATGAATGAATGAATGAATGAATGAATGAATGAATGAGTGAAAGGCAGATCCCAAGTCCCAGAATAGAATAGAATATAATACCTTTCAAAAGTGAGTTTTCTAATTTTCACTTGGGACATACTTCTTTTCAGCATTATGTTAAGTAAGACTGCTTGGAGGAAGGTCACCTCTCCTTTATCATACCCTAAGTCTTGATTTCAGTCAGCTTTGGGAAAGATACCTGGTTAGGCAAATTTTGGAGCCGGATTTGTAGTCCTTAATTCCCATTGTCACCAATAAGTTTCATCTGCATGAAAAAGTTTCAGAATGTCAAGATCTGAGCCCTTATGCACCCACTCAGATTTATGAACACAAGCACACCCACAGACCTAGATACTGAAAGTGAGATTTTGATTCTCAAGAGAGGCAAGTTCCTATCATGGGATTTATGCCACTGTAGCCATTTGAAAAACAAGGCTTTTGAAGGGGGGTGTAAGAGAGAAACCCCACTTACCTGAATTAAAATTCAATTTTTCCTNTTTCTAGCATCCCCCCCACCTCAGCCGTTCCCGGGAGCACAGGGCTGTCCCTTCCTGATGGGCACGGTGACTTCCTGGGACAAGCAGTGGCCTGGGAGCACGGCTACGGGAAGCCCCAGCNTGAGTTCTTCGACGAGAAAACACCGGAATTGAGGCGGGCCCGGCTGGCTGGACGAATGGGAAGCCAGCTGCACCAGGAAGAAGGCGACGATATTCACGCGAGACGAGAAGGCTTAAACATCGAGGCACGGCTCCGCCCCGCTCTCTTTTTCGGCCGTCGCTGCGAGGAGAAGGATCGCAGCCCTGGTGTCCAGCGCCTGCAGGCCCCGGCAGGATTCCACCCGTTCCTCTCAACCCGGGAGCCGTTTCCAGCAGGCTAGCAAGTATCCTTCGGAAAGGGGAGGGAGGGAGCTGGTTTTCACCTGTGTTTGTGTTTTTCAGAGAGTTTGGAGGGCCTGAAGGCCTTCGGAGAGAGGGAAAAGAAGGAGAGACACCTTTTCCTACCCTTCCTCCCAGTTTCTTTCAACTAGTCATCTGGCTGAAAGGAACAGTTCCCTTCCTTTTTTTGGTTTTTTCCCTTTTTTGGGTTTTTTTTCCTTGCGTGTTGGGGGTCCCTCAGTGTAATTCTGGGGTCTCCTGTGGGTTACCCTACCTCTCTAATTTAATTCCCCTGGAATAAATTGTTCTCCTTCTGACCATTCTATTCAGTTTTCCATCACCTTTATTGAACCTGCCTCCTGAATGCTAAAAGGTGGGCCAAACCACCACAGTCACCCTCCCTAGTGAGGGCAGTATAAACTGTACAGCTCATTAGAAGCAAGTAAATTCCCTTTAACAGTATTTTCCCAATTCATTATTGCCTTGTTGGCTCCTCTGTGTGAGACAGTTGCTCCTTCAACCTGCATTCCCAGTCTTCCTATGTGCAGATGACATCAGGTTCAAGGGATAAAGCTCTCCAAAGAAAGCAGAAAACTGTAATTCTTAAAGAAATCCCCGGAAATTTACCTGGCTACTAATCAAATGGAGTAGGGGTTTTCTAGCACCATGTACTAGAAGAATTTCTGTCTTGATAACTTGAGTTTTGACATAAGCCCTAGAAAAAGATGCATGCTGTCTCTGGATGGAAATCCTCTGTGACACCGTCAGACATGTTACAAAAACATGCTGAATAACAACTAAATTCAGCTTAAGAGAAAAAGATAATTGGCATGATCATTTCCACAGACATCTTGAAAAAAAGACCATCAGCAACTATTCATGCCACAGTGTACAGCTTGGTTTTTACATGAGAAATCAAGATAATACTTTAAGGAGGCAATTACTGTAGCATTTCACATACAGTAACCTACATATAAAAAGCATTAGTATTATAGATTATGCCCAGCTCTGATTTTACATGACAGTGATTATTTTCCCTTGGCTTCATATTCAGGAATACTATTACACCTTTTGGTTTATTCTCTTTTAACTTGTACCCAAGTACACATCTTTGAGAGATTATAACAAGGAGAGTTTTGCTTAATAGTGTCTTATTCTCAGTTACACTTAGTAGTTACACCTAATTAAGGGATCAATGAGACCGACACTTTGTTCTCACACTTAATTAAAGGTTTGTAGATAGTGCAAATGATTTTAAATTTCTGTATATGGTAAACCTGATGTACTTATTAAAACAATACCAAAAAACCCACAAAAAACCCCAAAATCAAAACTCTCAAGTAAGAGAATAATAAAAAAAAATTATTTACACAATATTTTACTGCATATAAAGGAAAGGATACCAGAAACAATACAAAGACTGCTAAGAACAGTGGACACTTTCTGCCATTTTATCAACCTTAACATCCTCAAAGTTAAAATTCCTGTTCATATTCAGTGGCTTTCTGAGCTAGAGGGAAGCTGGAATGGGGTCAGCTCTGGCAAATCACATGTCATGGGCCAAGGATATTTCAAGTGGTTTGATTTAACTTCTGGAGATCACAGGTTCATTTAATGTACATTCCTGTCTTTAAGTTCCTCCACAGAAGTAAAACATACAGGGTAATCATAATTATCAACAAGCAGTAATGGTAAATAATTTTTTCATCCCACATAAAACAAAAACTGGTAAGAGATGGTCATTTGTAATAATGGTCCGGCTAGATGCTTCAGGTTGGCTGGCAGGCAAATTATTATAAATTTCAAAGCGGAATTAGAAATCCTTCCATTTCATTTAGCCTATAAGGATGGAAATTAGAGTTATTAATATTACTTGCTTTTCAACTCTGTTGACCAATGCAGTCCCAAATCTTGTTGCCAAGAGAAAGTATTATTGATATCATTGAAAGCCTTCTTTTGGAATCAGTAATAAGACAAAAATAGCATTAGAAAGCAAGATAGCGCAGAAAAAGGAAGAGTTTCAAAAATTCAGCTCAGAATTTCTCAGAGTCAATACACTTTTTCTGACAAGATATACAGTTAACTATAGATTGTTCTTTCAAATATTGCACAGATTAACAAATTAAAACTCAAAACAGAACCAAACAATCCAGGAACATCAGGAGATGCCAGAAATAACATTCATGTGTTAGGTATCATTAGTAGATGTCTGCCATATGTTAAACACAAAAAAAGTTTTACAAATCCATTTGTTTAAACAGCGCAATATGTTTTGAACCCTAACCACCAAGAAGTTTTTACTCATTTCCACTCATCCTAATAGATAAATAATAAAGTGAAAAAAATCTCTAAATTTGAAAGAAACATCGAATATTCAGTTAATATCTGCACAACTAATTGAATGAACCATCCTCATTTTTTTTTCACAAAGCACATATATTTTAGGGTGATTTTTCAAGTAGAGCAAAATCTGGAAATCACAGCTGACTGATACAACCATTATCTTTAACTGATGAGAGTACCATGTAAGAAAGTATAGCTTGTACTTATATGAATTTAAGAGTTGACAATAAGGTTGCACAAAAGTCCATGAAGAACATGGAGAATTAAACATTCAGTTAGCATAAAAATGTGAAGTCCACTATCTGGGAATTTATGGAAGTATTAGGAACCTGTTTCATCAGAAAAAGACTAAATCCAATACATAATGTGGTTGCAGCAATTATTTCTTTATATGTTTTACGTTGTATTGGCATTTTTAATTAATTTTCTTTTTTTTGTGTGTGGGCTTCTTACACATTTTATAGTGTTCCATGGTGCTGGGTTCTTTTTTCTTAAGATTTAATACACAAAAGTTTGATTAAAAATGAATGAATTGTCTTTGTTTCATATCTTTTATTATTTTTATGTAATCACACTTGTGAACACTCTGATTTCTGCATATTATAAGTTCACAAAATAGCAACTTGTTGTACTGAAATGGGATACTCTTGATCTGAAATAAGAATATTAATCCTGAGCCTTGCATCAAACAACGACAAGTTTGAAACAGATTTCCTTCTCTCAGCTCCATTATGAGAGTAACAGACGTGCTTTTGCTCATTAACTTGCATAACATATCAAACAGAAAGGCCTTTAATTGTTTATTTTGCTAGCTGGAAAAGAGGCTGTGAAATTCTGGGGAAAGAAAAAAAAACAAAAAGAAACCGTTTCAACTCCATTTTTTTCCTTGTTGTTTCCTCAGTTTTGTTATTTTGCTTATACTGACTCTTTTGGCTCCAAAATTTTAGAGAAATATATCTCCTTCCATTCTTCCCACAACTGCTTAGGAATTTAAGATCTGTATGTACAAAACCCAGCTGCTATAATAACGTCTATTTAAAGCTTGATTGTGTAGCTTCTTTCACAAGCAGGAAAATAAACACAATCTTATTAAACTGATAAAACAACTTACAGAAAAAAGCACAAAAATAGACAAAATGTTATACCAAGGGGTACAGAACTCCTCAGCTACTCAGAACTCTCAAAGTAACTCAAATAGAGATATAAAAACCTTCTCACTATGGTAAATGGGGAAAATTAGTGCCTAATTTGATAGCAGAAAACAAAGCAGCTTTAAAAGATGTTAATTTCTTTCTTCTATTTACAACAGTGGGAACAGTTTTAGTCCTAAGGGTATTTCCCAAGCCATAGACAAAATCTGTAATTGAAGCTATAACAGAACTTTTATCTTTTGACTTACATTTCCGCTCTCAAACACTAGCTAACAACACTGTAATTTACTCCGTCTCAACTTTTTTTTCTCAATATTTTGTTTTCAATACGATTAACAGACATTAAAAAAAAAAAAAAGATTTCATAATGATTGCAAAATTCACTTCAGTTTCTCACAAAGTGGTTCCTGAATTACTCTCAGTCAGGCAGCAATGGGCATGAAATATTTTCAGGGTCTAATACAGATAATATTCCTAAACTACTCCTAAGAGAGACAAAACCCAGAGGTCAAATTCTTCTGTAAGATAAAAGTGTGAAACTCTCACTGAAACATATGGGAAAATCTCATATATAAATCTGTCCAAAGACAGAATCTGAAAAATTTCCAAGCTGAAATTGTTGGCATAAGCACAAGAAAACAGCTTTTTTAAATGGAGATCCCTTTTCAATACATCTTTTTTTTTTTTCCTCTGAAGTAAAATTCAGCATTAAAGGAAATAACAAACTGAATAAAATGAAAATGCTGTTTCAATATCTGCGTGACAATGGAGAAAAGTGTTGGAGTCACTTTGCATCGCACTAAAAATATTAAATTAAAAAAAAAAAAATCGGCATGAAAAGGCATTTACCAGATCCATTTATTTTAACTGGAAGAATCAAGCCTTGTTTCTCTACTCTTTCTCTTCTCATAGAGGCCATGGATGCCGAGTAAGAACACCTGATAAAATGCCCTAGAGAAGCTTTACAACTCAACTGGCACTTATACAGCAGATAAGTCTCACTGATATCACAGTAATCTTTCCATAAGGATGAACAGCTCTTAAACAATTTCTCCAGGGAACAGTATTAGACACAAGCAGACTTTCTCCATCATCAAACATGATATTCAGTCCATATGTAACATATTTTGTGTAATGATACACAGTAGCTACCATACTGATTTTCTTATATGCTTTATCACCAGCAAATTATATAAACTAATCATTTCTACTTGCCTAAAAATTTACGTTGGAATGTGTCTTTAAAATGTAGGCTTAAGATGCTCACCTCATCATTGCAGTCAAAGAGCTGAAACACTTCAATCTTGTTTACAGAAATTCTTTCATCACTTGGTTTGTAACTGCACCAGAGAGCAGTTCTTCCTGCTATATTACCCAGCATAATCAAAGACTTTTTCTATTTTATTTATTTTATTACCTAAAACTCTGTCAAGCTTAAATTTGAAAGGGTTTAGACAAAAATCAGTTTGTCCAGTTCCCAAATCATGGGTACTCTTTCACAGTGTTTACTGATGTTTGCTCAACCACAGGCTCCTAAATTAGGGTTTGTGGTCTGAACTAGTCATCCTCAGTAATCAGTGATAGTCAGTCCAGCAACTACAGAGGGTGATTTGTTATGTATAAATGTCTCCTTGGAATAGGATGAATCATTAGATCATTGTGTCGACATGAACTTAGACTAAATGGCTAACTTTTGGATTGGCATAGTCACACTAATTAATCCTTTTCTCAGTGCTCATCTCCATGCACAATATTAGTAAAATCAAGCAAATACACACTATATACAGAGCAATTTTTGTCTTCATGAGCCTAGCTGTGTTCATGAGCGGTAATTAGTTACACTAATTGTACCTGTATGAAAAGAGAAGTATTACCATCCTTTTACTGGTGGGAAAGTCCTGGCAAAAATAGTCAAAATAATCCAATAAGCTCATTTGAGAGATTTAGATTCAATTTTGCTTTTTACTTTGTTCCTTTTTTATTCATTTTGTTTTGGTTTGTTTGTTTGGGGTTGTTTAGTTTTGTTATTTCCTTCGCTGTTCAAAACAAGCTAGGGTAAGAACAACCTGTTTTCCTTCAGTTTCCAAAAGTAATAATTCTACCCTTCCATAAATCTGTCTTCAAAGTCCTGCATAGGTACCAACAGAGTGTGAGAAAGCCAGGATTTTTGCTCAGCTGGAATGATTACATGCCACTCTTCATATAAGTCTATAGTAGAGGCAAAGACATTCACATTCTCTGCCTGCAAGGCTATGCCTTCTTTCTTCTGCATCTCCCTACCCTATTTACTGCAATACATGGAGCACAGATGCTACAGACAAAAGGCACACAAACCCGGTTCACCTTCAGAGAAGAAATCTTTGTCATTCAGCATGGTCTGTGTCACACTGTTCTGTCTTGTTTTGCCTCTTCTGTGTCTGTTACTAAACTCTACAGCATAATTACAGAAAATGGACAAAAGTAAGAACACATTAATATGTTAAACTCAGGAATTTCAAGTACCTGTATTTCTGATTTTACAATCTCACTGCTCTTTTCACACAGATTTGTAAGGATTGTAATAATGAAACATCTCTTGTTTTAACCTGTATCAGCATTAATTCTTAGGGCATCATTAGGATTTGGGCTTTTGGAATCACACCATATACCACTCCAACTGAGCAAACAGCAAAAGTGCTGAAGATAGCAGACTGAGTATATTGATTTACCATTAAAAAACTTGAATGACAGTTTAACCAGTGGTTTTCAAGCCTGTTCACTGACCACAGGAAAGGTAGATGTTAGTAAATCTGTTTTTCATGGCGTGTTCTGGGTAGGGAATATTCTAAAATTACTTTTTCTCTTTATTTCTCCTCAGAATCCTGTCTCTAGTCCTCCCATCTGCTTAAACCTCTGCCTTCTGCCTGTATATCCTCAGCTGTAGTCTCTGCTTCTGCTCATACCAAGGCCTCCGGTGTCCCACCTTATCTTTACTCTTTCTCTTCAATCTTTCACTCCAGATGGTCTCATCTTCCTGCATTTATACCTTTCTATTCTGCCTTGCAGCTAGGAGAGTATTGTGCTAGCTTTGTCTGGGATAGTTAATTTGCTTCACAGTGGTTATTTTGTGGCTATGTTTTGGATTTCTGCTGAAAAGAGTGCTGATAATATAGAAGGGTTTCAGTTGGTTTGTTTTTTTTTTTTTTGGTTGGTTGGTTGGTTTGGGGTTTTTTGTTTTTGTTTTTTAAATTATTTAGCAGTGCTTGCACAGAGCTATGATGTTTTCTGCTTTTCATAGTGCCATTCTGGCAAGGGGCTCAGAGTTTATGGGAAAGTGGGAGGGTACAGAGCTGGGACAGCTGACCCCAACTGACCAAAGGGATATTCCATGCCATATGACATCATATTCAGTGTATAGAGTGGGGGAAAGAAGGGCAGACATTCATAGTGATGGCACTTGTTTTTCTAAGTCATTGTTATGCGTGGTGGAGCCTTGCTGAACACCTGCCTGCTCATGCAAAGTGGTGAATTAATTGTCATGCTTTGCGTGCGTGCACAACTTTCTCTGTTAAATTGTCCTTATCTCAACCTATGAGTTTTCTAGCTTTTACTCTTCTTCCCCAATATCAGTGGTGGGGGACTGAGCAAGAACCCACATGGTGCTTGGTTGGTGTCCGGGGTTAAACCACAAGTATAGCATATTCTGACATCTTTAAAAAGTACCAGAATTCTATAGTTGTGTTGGATTTGATACATCTGAGGCTTCAAAATCCTAAGAAGCAGAATACAGATGAAAATGAAAAGTAAATTGATACAAAAATTAAAAGTTAGGTGGTTTGTGTGATGCAGTTAATTGTTAGTGAATCCAACAATAAAATATTTAACTGCCAACTAGCAAATAAATACTGCTAAACAGTCTTCAACAGACTATTTGAGTATTTTAGAATCTGAGTTGATTCTATGCCTGCCAACCTGAGACTACTGTTTGTCTATTAGGAAGCTGGCAATTAACTTTTCAAATGACAATGAAACAGAGATGAACAAGTAAATAATGCAGACACAGAGGCAACGGTTAGAGACGATGATTAGCTCGGTTGGCTAAGGCCTTGTGATAATAATGTCCAGGTTATGGGTTCAATTTCTTTATAGGCCATTCACTTAAGAGTTGGACTCAATGATCTATGTGGGTCCCTTCCAACTTATTTCTGTGATCAGTTTCCACATAATACAACTTTCTAGTGTTTTAGTGTTCTGTTCTTCACCAGAAAAATTTGAGCAACTACCTAAAATTCAGTGGATTCTCACCTATGTAAAACTAGTAGGAAGCTCCAAATAGGACTGTCAGTTTTAGAAATTTCTAGAACAAAATAAAGACAAGGAAAAAGAATGAGATAAATTAGAGGGTGAACAGATCCTGGAAAAGACTTTTGGAAGTCAAGAATGTTTAACTTACCTCTTTTCCGAAGAAAGAGAAGGCAGTAAATAGGACACAATTTTTAAAAAAAGTACTCCAGAAACTAGAGAGCAATAAGGTTTTTTGCCCAAGTGGGAACATTGGTAGAAACAGAAACAGTGGTTGAAAGGATAAATAAAATACATAGCACCTCATAAAGGAGCAACAATATCCAAAACTATTGAAAAAATCAGTAAGGAGGTAAGAAAACTTTGTTGCTAGAACACATCTGAGGTTTTCTCAAGGTTTCTCAGCAAATGCTTTTTAATACACTGGGTTGGTCTGGATTAAGAGATACGGCCCTCTCATTGATATATAATTATTTATAAGAGAGAAAACAAAGACTAGAAATAAATTTTCAGTCTCATAATTTCATCAGGTGAACAAGTAAAAGGCTTCTCAATGATGAACATGGACCTGTACAGAGATTCATGTTAGTAAATATACATGAGTGAGGTTGAAGACAGTAGAATGAAAAAGAAAGGAAGAAAAATTAAGTTCAGTGAAGACACAAAATAGCAAAATCTGAATTGGAAAATTCATTATATTGATTATTTTGATTCTAAAATATCAGATGAAATTAGGTCTTTATAAACACAGTTATGCACTTAAATATGTCTAACTATAAACAAGGAAAGAGTCTACATTAGCTCTTAGGTATTTACTAGAAACATCTAAAGTCAGGATCTCAAAAAATAGATCCTGAAGTTACTATGCATATTTATGTATATGCTGTGCTCAAAGACTATCAGTTAATATCGAGAATGGAACAGAAAACAGCACAATCATCATGTCATTATGACACTTTATAAACTCATGTTAAAGCCACATGCTAAATGCTTTGTGCGGTATCCAAAAAGGCAAACCAGAAAAAACTAGACAATGGCAAAGCTGATCAAAAGCATATAATTTTTCCAATCTGCAAAAGAGTACATAGCAGACTTTTCACCTTGGAGAAGACATAACTTTGTCTACTCAATAACTGAAAGGATGGGTAAGGTGAAAAAAAAACAACCATCCCCTATTTTTTGTTACAGAAGAGAGAGGAGGCATTTAGAGAAATTATCAGGTAGCAGAAAGAACCATTTTCTATAACATGCACACTTCATCTGTGGAACTCTTTCCCACAGTAAATCAAAGACTAAATGAGTTCAAAAATTATGACCTAGAATAACTTTTTACATTTAGCCATTTTAAATGGTGTCTCGTTCCCAGAAGCTGGATCCTTTCAGATCCCTTCCTTTTCCCCTGCAACCTATTTTCATTTCTGCTGTCAGAAGCATAGCAACTCTAATGGTACAGTTCATGCAGCCCACAGACAGTGGTGTTGTAGTAAAAGGCAAAGAGTGCTTCCCTTCCCTCTGTGATGCTTTCCAATAGCCTGTTACATTCTACCATTCTCTGCTTTAGAGGACTAATTTTTTTTTCCCCACAATCCCCACATTTTATTATCATTCCCTCTTAATGGCATTAAAATTAAATTCATGGTGATATCAAGGCAATACAGTGTTATGCTATGAGAACAATTCTCAGCCTTCTTCCTGTACTGCACAGGCTGACTGTTAGACAGTTCCATAAGACAGGGGTCCTCAAACTTTTTAAACAGGGGGCTAGTTCACTCAAACACTGTTGGGGGCCGGACTATA
>VXBA01003879.1:9424-52546 GCA_013399895.1 Serilophus lunatus
GCCATGCACACACTGCCAGCCACACACCGCCATGCACACACTGCCAGGCACACACTGCCATGCACTGCCATGCACACACTGCCAGGCACACACTGCCATGCAAACACTGCCATGCACACACTGCCAGGCACACACTGCCATGCACTGCCCGCCTGCGTCCCCACAAACCCCGGTACAGCACGGCTCGGGCAGGAGCCTCCTATTCACCCGAGTGCTGACACAGACCCAGAGCCACGATTTGACCTCCTCCTCCTTTTTCCCCGCCTGACTCATCTCCAGAGCTCTGCGGTGTCTTCCAGTGAGGGGCATCAGCCGGAGCCCTGCCCGCAGCCGCTCGGACACCCCCGTGGCACGGGCTGGACGATGAGCTCAGTGACACGGTTTAGATGGTTTAGATGTTAGACTGGTGCTGGACAGGTTGTTAACCAAGGTAAAGGTGGGACGTGATGACCTCCACGGTCTGTCCCAACCTTGTCAGTTCTGGGTGTCATTCCGTGCGTGTGTGATCGCCCCCCGGCTCCGGGACCGCCGCTCCGGACGGGGCAGCCCAGCGCCCCCGGCTCGGGGGCACCGCGGGCACCTCCACACGCCTCACCCACCACAGGGCTCCCAAGGGTTAGGGTTAGGCTTAGCGCCAGGCTGGGAAGGGCTGGCACACACGGCCGAGAGTCTTTAGCTGCAGAGGGAACACAACTCGCGCCCCTGAGCCCGGCGCCGAAAGCGAATTTCCACGCAGTTGATTCCCCGGGGCGTTGATGGATCCCCTCCGTGCGGCTGGTTCGTGGTTGTTCCCCGTCCCCGGAGCGCTGCTGGCCCCTGGCGGCGGCGGGGGAACCCCGGGCACCCACCGGGCACCCACGGGGCACCGCGTGGGAAACGGCTGCGGGACACGAGGAGCGCGCCTTGGCACGTCGGGCACACACCTGGCACAGGCCTGGCACACCTGGCGCACACCTGGCACAGGCCTGGCGCACACCTGGCGCACACCTGGCACAGGCCTGGCGCACACCTGGCGCACACCTGGCACGCCCAAGAGCCCGGTCAGGGGCCCCGTCCCTCCACAGGGACCCGCTGGAGCCCCCGGGCTGTCCCGCAGGACGGTGGCCACGAGTCTCCTGATCAGGGCTCCCCTTCCCCACTACCGGCGGTGCCAGCACCAGACCTGCTCCTGCTCCTGGGGAAGGGTGGGTGAGCAGGTGGGTGAGCAGGTGGGGGCAGGGTGGCACCGGGGCCCCGGAGACATCGTGCACTTGCCACCTGTGGGGCCGAGCCCAGAGCCGGGCTCATCAACCGCCTGGAAGGAGAGCTGGTACAGGTCGAGTCCCCCCTGCAGCTGAGCCGCTCCTGCCCCGCTCCGGGACACACAAGCCCCTCCTCGAGAGCCACCAGCCGTGGCTGCAGCTGCCCCACCTCAGGGAGAGGAGGGAGGCAAAGGACACAGCGCCCAGGGCCCATGTGCTACCCCAGATGTGGCACTGAAAGTCTCACTGTCAGAAGAGAGGATGAACAGTTTCCTGAGCCTGGATCAGTACTAGAGAACAGAGACTTTTAATTAGAAATCAGTTATTAACTTGCTGATAACAGTGATATTTACTCTCAGGCAAAGGCTTCCTCATTTGGCTCAGTAGGCGCCAGCGTTACTGTCGGGACCTCCCCAACCCCGAGGGAGCAGGACGGCCCCGGGATGAACCTGGCAGTGCAGGAGCATCAGGAAAGCTCTTCGTGTTGCTTTTCCATTCCTGTGATAACCTGGGTGAGAGCTGCTGTGCAGCGAGGTGCTGCTTGGGGAGCAGAGCTGGCTGAGGCAGGACTGCTGTGGCGGCGAGGCAGTGACCACTGCAGGGCTGGGCAGGGCTGTGGCACCTGGGCACCTCCATGGCAGGATGGGCGCTGAGATGAGCACCCAGTGGACAATGTTCTCCTGTGCTCCCCACGGTTCTCCCGTCACTGACCTGGCTCCCGTTGACTCTGGGTGGGTTTTCCGTTCCCTCCCCCCTGCATGTGCGCACCACGTGCCCGGGGCTGTGCCCTGGGTGGCCCATCCAAGCACACAGAGCAGGGCACACCGAGTCAGCCTGAGCATCCTTGGGCACGGCCCGCAGCTCCAGGGACCCGCGGGGGGGGCGCTGCACCACGGGACGGGGCTCCGGGGCAGCACAAGGCTCTGCAGGACACCCCGGCCACCCCCCAGGCTGGGCAAGAGGCAGCAAATCTTCTGAAAACAGAGACGGCGTTTTTGAGAAAAGTTAAGCAGTTTATTCAACGGGATGAGTCCACACCCAACCAGTGGCTTCATCTACACGGCATCACCAGCACACACAAGGACCCACTCGGACGTTCTAGCCGACAGCATCTCACCGCACGGTACAGAGACAACACCGGAGGAGGGGCAGGAGCAGGAGAACCGGCCCGAGGGGCAGCAGCCGGCGGCTCCCGCGGCTCCCCGGCACAGCGCAGCCCATCCCCAGCAGACCCCGCAATCCAGCCACGGGAGGCACATCAGGCTCGGGCCATCGACCGCTGCCCCCGAGCACCCAGGGCTACAGAAAGGACCCGCCGCGGCACCTCAGCCTAGGGAACAAAGTGCTCTGCCGCTGCCACGGGGTCGCTGAGGGGCTGGAGGGGAAGGGACCGTCGGCATGGGTCAGCACCAGCACAGCCCCTGCCAGGCCCTGCCAAGGGCGGCACAGGACGGAGCAGGGGCAGGGCCAGGGAGCTGCTGGGGCTGTGGGGCCTGAGCCCAGGTCTCTGCACAGCAGAGAATCAGCCCCCCTCGGGCTTGGGGGCCCTCGGCTGCGGGTGCTGGAGGTGGGGCAGGGGCACTGCCCACCCCGCTCCTGCCCGGGGTCGCAGTGGAGCCCACACACAGGGAGGGCCCAAGGCTTGGGGGTGGATACTCAAAAACCGTGAGCAGGTTCCAGTTATGATGCTCCTACAACATACAGGATTCAGTTTTGTGCCCAAGCTCACTTACAGGAAAATACATTTCTTCCCTTGAATTTGAAGTAGTTCAAACTACAATTGGAATACCATATCACAAAGGGGGAGTTTATTCTCCAACAAAAAGTCTTGGTTCCCTTTTCATTAAACAGAAAAATGGAAGGACTTTAGAAAGCAATTGCCCCCAGCACAACACAACTGGCCAGACAAACCCATGTATGTACAGCTCCCGGGCCTGAACTCCAACTGTTTGTTCTGGTGCTCAAAAAGGCACTTAAAGATAAGAAAGCAACTGTAATAAAACCCCACAACAAAACAAAACGAAGGAAAACAAAACAAAAGCAACGGCAATAATTTAATATAAAGACACTGGAACTTGTACCGTATCTTCGAGAATAAGAAGGGAGGAAATAAAACTCCTAACAAACATGGGTTTGCTCTCAAGTCATCTTGGAAAGTATATAAAAAAACAGAAAACCGGCAAAGTGAACGTTCTCCAGGAACTAAACAGAAGAAAAAAAAAATTACTGGCAACGGACACAGTGTTTGTGCCCAACGGGCCCTTCCCTCCCCAGCACGTGGCCACATCTGCTGCCACTGCCTGGGCCAGGCCGGGGCTGCAGCAGGAGGGGCCTGGGGAGGAGTGAACACCCGCACGAACCAGCTGCGGCCACTGCAAACGCCAGGCCCTCCCCAGCCAAGCACAGCCCCGTCCCTGCGGCCAGGGAGGGACGGCCCGGGCAGAGCTGCTGCCCTCGGGCTCTGCCAGGGGCACCGGCGGCTTCGCTTCCCTTGGGGGGGACTATTATTATTACTGGGTTTATTTTTACATCGAGCTACCTACTAAGTGCAAAGATTTGGTGAGTGGCATCGGGTTTTATCTAATCTTAGCCTATTTTTGTACAGTTTACAGGTTAACAGTTACTTTGCAGCAGTTAAGCAAGTACAGCAATATATACAGGGCTGGCAGAGCAGGGGGTGAGGGGACGTGTGCCCTGGGCATGGGACAGGCACTGGCCAGGCCCCACGGGTCTGTGATGCCAGCTCTGTGCCCGGTGCCTGGAGGGGCAGGTGTGGAGCTGCAGGAGTGGAGCTGCAGGAGTGGAGCTGCAGGCAGCCTCACACAGGGCTGAGCTCCCAGGCCAAGACACGAGCCAGGCAGGCCCCGTGGCTTCACTCCCCCCCTCGTGCCTGCACTGCCCTCTGAAGTCAGGCTGCTCCTCCTGCAGGGCCAGGGCCTGCAGTGGTGCTGGAGAGGTGGGGAAGATGAAGGGGGCACAAAGCAAAGCCCTGGGCAGGGGCAGTGGCTGCTGGGTGAGACAGGAGGGCCTGTGGGTGTCTTTGCCCAGGCACAGACAGAGCAGCAGGATCAGAGATAGGCAGGAAGGATGAACATTGAGGAGCCATTAGTACATGATCATGGGGAAGTACCAAATCAAACCAGGGGCATTGCATGGAAATCTGTACAAGGAAAAGCTGCAGGAAACACACAGAGCATCTTGGATTCAGCACTGACAGAGGAGTCTGGATTATCAGACAGGACCATGCAATCCCCAGCTTTGTGCATACTTTTTCTCTGGGTAAAACAAAATGTAGATTTCTTTGCATAAACTCAAACAGTTGCATTATATGGTACAGTACAGAAAGTGCAAAGTATCACCCATCAGATCGGTTCTGCATCTGACACGGTCAAATATGGCTCATGCTTCTCATGCAGGACAACACACTCTGAACTGAGCCCCCCCTGTGCCACGGGGCAGCTTCACACCGTGGTGGTGCCAAAGCCTCCTTGCTGCTCAGGCCCCACTGCCCAGAGACTCCTGGGTTGGTTTCTTGTTAACAAAATAAAAATGAGAAGTGTGTGGGGAAGGGGAGATGAAGGATCTCCAAACTGTGTGACTCCACACTTGGCCACAGGGTTGCCACGAGTCGCTGTTCACTCTGAAGCCTTCCCAAGAAGCAGCATTCCACAGCCCTGGGGCAGCACAGTGTCTTCCTCCCATGCAAAGGTGGTGGTGCACACCTTGCTCTGTCCTCACTCGTGGCACACTCCTCACTCTGTCCCTCATGCCTGTGGCACCACAGGCACACACAAAACACATCTCAGGATTCAGGACTCCAGATGGCCACACCATCATTTATGGATTTCCAGCTCTTCTTCACAGCCCAGCAGTGAACAGACCCCACTGCACCCCCATCCTTTTCTTTTTTTTCCAATGCCAAGAGGCACAGAAACTGAATTTCAGGATGGCCTGGTATTGCTGGATGCACAGCTGCTGCAGTGTGGGCTCCACATGTGCACAGAGAGCCTGGGAAACCCAGCCCAACCCACCCTCACCTCCAGAGAGGACATTTCAGAGCCAGTTTCTGAGGTAAATCTACTGTTTGAAGAAGTCACTGAATTCTGTACACTTTGTTTGTAACACACACTCCCACTGAGAGCGTGCTCTCCAGTGCCGACACGCGGACCCGTCTCCTCCTGCCGCGGGACTGCAAGCTCGGCAAGTGTTTCTGCAGGGCGGAGGGGTGTGCACACGTGTGCGCACACATATGTACATACACACACACACACACACACACGTACGTACAGCGCCAGGCCCAGGCTGGGCTCGTGCTCCCTCCCAGGGAGGCCCCCCCGGCAGGGCTCTGCCCCGGCCCTGCCCGCAGAGGCTCTGCCCGTGCCCGGCCTACATGGTGCCCGACTTGTCGGCCGAGGCGCCGGGGAAGAGCCTCTCGGTGGGGGTGACGGCGGGGCTGGCCGGCTCCGAGCTGGCGGCGCCGGGCGGGGGGTTCTTCATGGGCTCCAGCGTGTCCAGCACCACGTCGGGGGCCTGCTTGGCCGTGTTCTGCCTCTCCAGCTCCCGCAGCTCGTTCAGCGCCGTGCTCATGGTCTTCTCGATGTCCTGCGAGAGCCACAGGGGTCAGAGCCGTGTCACGGCAGCCCCTGCAGCCCCCCCCGGGCCGGCACAGCCCCCAGCGCCCCAGAGCAAACTGCAGGGCACTGCTGGAACTGGGGGCACTGAACAGCCAGGCCACTCGTGGGGACTGTGCCTGAACAAGGCAGTCCCTGAGGGGAAGGAGAATTCCACAGCCTGTTCCAGGAAAGGTCCATTCCCTGGGATGTGAACAGGTTTGGAATAACCTGACTGATTCTGGCTGGGCCTCCTGCCAGTGGCAGAGAGAGGGACCTGAAGATATGTTGGGGTCACATGAACTTAGCAAGCAGCATGGATCCCGTGGCCTCAGTGACACCAATGGCACTGCATGGCTGGAGGCACCACACTGGGATGAGACTCATGTTCTGAGGTCACAGCGACAAACTGCCATTAAAAACCTGCAGCACCTTTCCCCAAACACCGAGAATCAGTCAGGCTCTGATTCAGGAAATTCGGTTTCCTCTCTAAGCTCCTTATGGAGCATCAGGTGAGATCAGGCACTTCCCTCCCTGCAGAGGCAGGAGCTGCTGGTGCATTTTGGAGGGGGGTCCAACGTTTCTGCCTGTTGTTGGGCAGACAGCAGTATTGTGTAAGGAGCAGTACCTTCCATTATACCAGCACATGCAGCTGGGCAAGAGATAAGCTGTTGGCTGCTCATTTCAATCTTTACACCATGGCAGCACCATGACCCTGAGTGTGAAGGGGCTCTGAGCACTCCCCAGTGGCTTCCCCCTCAGTCTCTGGGTCCCTTCCCACCACTCTTACCTCAGCAAGAGCTTCTGCTTCCAGAGACTTCTGATCTCCAAGGCTGCTGTGGCGGGTGGACCCGCAGGTGGCCCTCAGGGGGTGGCCGTCAGCCAGGCCCTTCCTGTCCGGGAAGTTGATGCTGCCCGCGCTGCCGAACGTGGCCATCCTGCGCTTCTCGGGACTGTCCACCCTGCCCCTGTTGAGGGGCATCTTGTGGGGGCTGCTGGGGCAGGCTGCTGCTCGAGGAGGGGTGTCCATGCCGGGGCCCATCCCGCGGGGGGGGCTGTGGGTGTCCCCTCCGCTGCGGCGCCGGGGGATGGCTGCGCCGTCAGACCTCAGCCTCACCCTGCAAGGAACGGCCACCAGCCTGAGCACGGGCTGCCAGCCTTCAGCTCACAGCTCCTCCTGGCCCCACAGGACTCGGGCAAGAAGGAACACAGTAACAAGGATCACAGACTCCCAGAATGGTCTTGGCTGGAAGGGACCTTAAGGATCATGTCGTTCCAACCCCCTGCCACGGCCAGGGACACCTCCTACTGGACCAGGTTGCCCACTGCACCCTCTGCACATTAAATCCCCTTCAGCGATGCACATGGAAGGCCCTCCCTGGTCCTGTTGTCCTGCAGTGTTCACTGGAGCCTTCCCTTCCCTCCTGCCCTCCTCCACATACCGACTGTCCCCACACGTGATGGGCACCAGCACCACGTTCACAGGAAATGCCTTTCCCTACCTGCCCATCACTCCCCCGAAGCCATAGTCCAGGATGTGATCTGTTGGAGACTGGATGTCGTTCTTGGAGGAGGCCTTGTCATCCAGCAGGGGCCCACTGCTCGCCTCGCTGTCCGCCTTCTGGCTCAGGCTGTCGGAGAACGCGTCGTCCCTGGGAAAGGAGACCCCACCAGTGACAGGGCTGTGCCCCCAGGGAGCGCCAGGGCCCAGCTGCCACGTGGATCTGGGCATCGCCACTCCAGCAGCTCCAGATTCCGTTAGTAAGGGCTGGACCAAGGCCACCACTTCACTGGGAGCTTGGAAACAGCTCCTGTCCCATCTCCACATCCCCTGTGCTGTGGCTGCCTTTGTAGTGACTCCAGTTGCAGCACTTGTAAGAGAAGCGGCACCTGCAAAGGGCCCTGGCATCTGCTCACGGGCCAGGTGGGCACTGAACAATCCAAGTCAACACTCAAGGCAAAGGCCAGTGATAAGCCTGGCTCACACCACTCTGGGGAGTCAGTGAGAGATGGGCTTCAGGCACACTGAGGACAGTGTTTAGTGCTTGGATTAATCAGCCTGAAACAGTCAGAGCCAATACATGGAGATGTGAACAGGCCCAGATTTCTCATCAAAGTCATTAAACCTCAGAAAATCTGACCAGTTATTTTAGGTGGCTGAAGTGGACCTTGTGCAGGTCCATCACTGTAATACCCTGGATCAACCCTCACCACTTTACTCACATGTCCTGCACCACGATGTACTGGTGGGGGATGAGCCCATCTACCCCGTTGTGCCTTCCTTCCCACCAGTCCTCTGATGCCCGATGGTAGAGCAGAAGTGAGGCCCCTTTCTTGAAGGAGAGCTCTCGTGGAGATCGTCCAATGTAGTCAAACTTGGCTATGGCTTCAATCTGCTCCACCTCTGCACAGGAGAGAGGCACAGCAAGGGAACAGCTCAGCTCAGCCCTCACGAGGGAAGATAAACCCTAGAGAGCCATCTCAGCAGAGCAGCAGTGCTGCTGCTGCCCAGCATCCCAGAGCATGTCACACTGAGCACAAACCTTATTTTCAGACTGATAATTCCCATTGTTCCAGCTTCCCTGAGGTCTCTCACAAACTACCAGCAGATACAAACAGCTCACACCAGATGGGGAGCAGTTGTGCATGTGGCATCTTCACCCACACTCCCATTTTCTGCCTTTGGTTACAGAACTCCATTATCCTCCAGCCTGGGATCTCATCAAGCTGTGTCAGATGCTGTGTGATCAAACCTCACTTACCTTCTCTTCCCTTCCCTTCCTTATCCTGGAGACAGTTTTCCCTGAATTATTGATGAGCAACTAATGCCCCTTTAGGGATCCCCATGGAAACAATGATACTGGCTCCAGCCACACAGCTGCTCTGCACCCCCATCCACAGCACTACCTCATTGCTTCTCCAGTTTTCCCAATGTAAGCTCTAGCAACCACCTGAGACTCACAAACTGGGAGCTCAGGGCTTGAAATTCCAAGTGGCTGAGGCAGGGCTTCAGAAGGCTGTCGGCACACCAGGGTCCTCTGAGCCCCTGGCCAAGGGCATCACAGCAGAACTGCTGGAGCACCCAGGGAGGAGCCTGTTGGCATCAAGGAGCCCTGGGGCAAAGCTTCTGCACATCTGCTCCCAGCTGGGAGCACTGAATCCCAGAGAAACTGCTGCAACAACTGCAAAGCAGCAACAGTGTCTCTCTTTGCACTGACTGGAGTGACCCACGCTCCTCCACACTTTGCCTCGATGCAGGGGTGACAAAGCAGACCGGTCCCATCCCAGCCACCCCTGCCACTGTCAGATCAGCAGAAGCATTAACATGCCTTCATTATCTGAGACACCTGATCATTTTAATGCCCACCTGCAGACTGGCACACAGACCATGACAAAGCCAAACAGGGCAAACCCACCCAGTCCCTCCAGGTCTGCCACACTGTTATTAAACATCAAGCCTGACACCTCCTTTGCCCTCCTCTGCCAGGCTCCTGCCTGGAGACAAGGGCAGGCCTGAAGCTGCCTGTGCCCACCTGCAGCTCCCTGTGCCCTGCACACACAGCTCTGCTGCCCACATCCTGCTCACCATCATCACTGGTGTGTGGCTCTGTGCCATTGTCATGGTCCACCTCGTCGATGGTGCCCGGCTCGCTGTGTGGGCTGTCACTGCAAGGAGACACAGGGGGCTGTCACACAACCACACACTGCCCCAGGCACCCAGCAAAGGGCACTTGTGCAGGCAGATTCTGGCCCCAGAGACACCTGGAAGATACATTTTTCGTTTGCATAGGACCAAGACAGTCACTCTGCATCACAGCAGATCTCTGAACTTGGTCTGAGAACAGCAAACACCCACACCACGATCTCCAGGCTGACAATGTCACCTTTTGTTCCTCTTGTGCCTTTACTATATTTGACAAAACAAAGTGGCACCAAGTTAAATGTTCTGTCTGCTTACTCACACTGAACTGCTTTAGCATTTTATCCTTTGCTGCACCAGGAAGGATGGTGGCAGGTGACCAGGGCCAGGGAAGGTGAGGTCTCAGAAATGTATAAAACTTGCACAGAGCTCACTTCAAGTCTGTTATCAACCCTGGTTTGTAAAACCAAGACCTGAATGTCAGATTAGAATTCCAGCAACAAAGGGAACTGGAAAGCTTGGGTTAACCTCAGGCTGAGGGACTCCATCCAACCAGCAAATTAGGATGGAACTATGGGACTTTGCTCAAAATTTCCAGCCTAGAAGGAATTTGAATAGAATGGACCTCACGTTCTGTTTTGCTCTGAACACATTTCTGTGGATCTGCAGCTCAAAGAATCTTCAACTATATTTTGTATTTACACTGGAAAAAGTTTCTATTGAGGTTTATAATGCTGAGTCAGAATACTTGGTGAAAGTGCCTGGTTTAACTGGTAAGACTAAATGAAATGAGTAGGGACTGTCGGCTTGGTGTGCAGGAGGCTCTTGGCCTGATGCAGGTGTTGGTACCCCAGAGCCCTGCAGAAAGCCTTACCAGTACTCCTCCCCTCCAGTCATGCACTTCTCGTAGACAGGCCCCTCCAGCTCTCTGGGGCTGGGGAAGATGCCCTCGTGGTGGATGATGATGGTTTTGATGAGCTCGTTGACGTGGGCCTGGCAGGACACGGGGTCCTGCCCGTCAGGGATGTGCATCAGCGTGGGCCCGAAGCAGATGGCCAGGTTGTAGGGATCCATCATGTTCTCATCGCTGTACTGGGACAGGCTGCAGGCACAGAGTGAGGCAGTGCCCGTGCCAGCCTCCACCCAGAACCCCCCTGCCCAGGGACACCCCTCCCTGCAAGGCTGGGCCAGAGCCCAAACACCACTGGCTCCCCATGGCCACAGCAGAAAGGACTCGTGCACCCAACACGGGGAAGCCCTGACAAGGGGGAGGGCAAGGAAACACTCAGGGGAAGAGGAACACACACTCACTGGTTAAGGAAAGCAAAGAGGTATCTCATGACCACGATGACAGCCCGAGGCAGGGTGATGATGATCTGCTGGATTTGGTGCACTCTCTCAGCGGGGTTTTCAATTTCTGGAACGCATGGATAGAAAGCACATCCTTAAAAACCTTCTCAGGGCCAGACAGGATGGCACCAGAGGGACTTGTGCCAGATCTGGTGGCCCACTAAGTGAGGGAAACAACAGATCATGATCCACAGGTTTGGCACCAAGGTGCACGCAGAGAATGGGGCACAGTGCCCCTTCAAAGGGGAATTCAATATAAAGATTCAATATAAAGAGCAAATCAAGATATTTCCATAGCTGCATTTTTAAAGTAAGTGTTTATGCATTATTTAATTCATTCCTAAACAACTCCTTTGTTCCTCAAAAGCCTGAGTCAGTGTGGCACTGGAAATGGAGCACTCCTTGGTTTTCTAGGGCAGATTTTTAAATGAGGTTTTCATTCACATTGCTCTTCTGGGTTATCCTTCTGAACCCTTCCACTCCCATCTCCCTCTGTGCTTAATAGGAGTCAGAAAGTCCTAGGAAACAAATAACCTGAACCAATGCTGAGTCACACTTTCAGATTCCTTTCTCTCCCCAGGGGTGCACAGAGCCCAGAGCTGCTGTCAGGAACCTGCTCCCTCCCAAGGGAAGGAGAGGTGCTCAGGCTGGGCTGCCCTAAGCCATCCCTGTGTTCTGCAGTTATTCCTGCAGATGCTGTTGCATAGGAGGCAGAAGACAGGCATCAGAGCTTCCCTGGAGTGTGGGGGTCACACAGAGGTGCTTGTTCTGGCTCAAACTCTGCCACTTGCTGATCACAATAAAAATCACTGACAACATTGTGGCTGGGCTGCCATTTGCTCATAGTTGTGAGTACAATCTGGCTTCAGTACCAGGATGGAAAGCATTACAGTAATTAATTTGTGGAATTTTTCCATGTGAGGAATGAATCCTGCTATAGCCTGCTGGGCTCTCTTCTTCAGCTTGGTTTTACTGAAGAGGATGTTTATTTAAAAAACCCAACTAAACACAGACTGGATAAACCCCTACCACAATAGATATCTGTTCTGAAACCCAGAGGAATAAATTCTCAAGGCACTTGCCCTTCTCACTCAGAAAAATGTTTTGACTGGCTGTGACTCAGGAATTAACAGCATAACCATCATCACTGCACAGGGATGATGTGGACTCAGTCCCATGTGGGCTCTGCACACAAAGGGCTTTTTGATTCATTCATTGCCCATGTGCCTTCGAGGGGCTTCTCCCTAAACCCTCAGTCCCTCAAGAGCAAAATGAAAAGTTCTTCACCCTCCTTGGGCTGGGACACTGTCTGTGTGGCACAAAGTCAGCTGCACTTCAGCTCAGATATTTTTATCCAAACAAGGCACTTTAATCAATTTAAAATCGGTCCTTAATAGAAAAATTGCAGGGGCAGCAGGAAGAGAAAGATGAGGAAAAGGAAGATTCTTGCTAAAATGGGGAAAATACAGAGAGAGAGAGATAGAAGGGAATCCCATCCAGAAAATTAACAGATGCTGTTTTCCAACTAAAAGCTCCCAAAAGCTTAATAAATTGTGCTAATTGGCATTAATTAGGAATGGTGCCAAAGCGCAAGCCTACCTGCAAGCACACAAGATAATCACAATGTCCTAGCACTGGAGGGGACCTGTCCCCTTCTCCTGGGAAGGGCAGCCAGGGCCAGCACAAGCTGAGCTGAAAATCCCTGTCCAGGGCACAGAACTGGTGCAGAAGCAGCTCCCTTTGTTTGTCTCCAAAGCTGCTACATTAACCAACCACTCCTGAGAAATGGGAGCACATTCTTCTCCTCTGGAACAAGCCCATCCCTGCACCAGTCCCCCCCAGCTATCATCTGACCCCCAGCAGCTATGGCCATGCACAGCCAGAAGCAGTAAAGTTGGATGAAGGCCTTGAGCACACATTCCCCAGTCAGTGCCCCTGCATCACCCATGTCCCAAGAGACCCCAACCCCACACAACCCTGACATCTCTCCTGTAAAATCAAGTGTGCAGCACCTCCATCACCTCTGGAACATTCTGCCTCCTTCCTTGCTCCCAGGGAGTAATTTGTAATTTCTACTGCTTGCCCATAAATAAATGCCATTGCTCCAAGGAAGTGAGAGAAACACATCCCAGCTGGGAGGGCTGATCCTGCAGCAGAACACATGAACCTGAGAGGAGAATTCAGGACAGAACAAGGAGGAACCAGGCTCTCCCTGACATCAATTCTAAAGCCCCTTTGCTCATCTCAAAGCACTTTCTGGTTTTCTTTAGGATAGGAAATGCACACAGCAAACATGTGGAGATCAACCAGGTTTGCAGATTCCAGGGCTGGGGCAGCTCTGTGAGTAGCCAAGAGCTCCTGACCCTCACTGTGTTTAGTGGAAGCCATTGAGCTAAAGCAGACAAACCCCTGTGGGCCCAGGAGCTACTGGTGAGAGGTGACAGCCACAGCACTGGCACCTGCACAGACCTGTGGCAGCAGGGCAGCAGTCACTCCCACCACACAATCAATGTGCATGTGCAGCCCACTAGTCTGACCTTGGAGATGGCTCTGGGGATCCTCATCATGTTGGGAAGAATTGACAAGAGCCATAGCAGGATGTTTAAGCACTGCCAGCACACACTCCTGATGTCCCTCCCATTTGCCCACCTGCCACCCTCCTCACAGCACAAACCCCCATCTGCAAGACTCAGGAGCTCCTGCCCCCTGCCCAGTGCTTCTCTTACCCCACCCTGTTCTCCATGAAGAGCTGTCACATGTACTTACTTATGGTAGATATCAAATCTTGAAACCTTTCCTTAGGAAAGAGGGGATTTTCCAGTCCTCGGAAATACAGCTTCAAGACTCCAGCCACTGAGTTGATGTCCCGTTCATTCTGATCATCAGCAAGGGGATCTTCACCTGCCCACAGAGGAGGTTTTATGGTCAGTATCCCTGTCAAGCTGGATTGACACAGCAAATGATTTTTCCTCCCTCAGTGGAACCCCCACATTTCCCAGGGTTCAGAAAGCCTTGTGTGCAATGGCAGTGCTGAGTGGTTCCTGAGCTGGGGAGATCTCAGATCTTTCCTCAGGATGAGGATGATATTGATCTTCTCTGCTTGAGTTCCAGCCCAGTGCATTTTGCATTTACAGCACCAGCACAGAGAACCGAGGAGGTCTGAACAGTAGTGGATGAGAGCCTGAGGGGACAGGCTCTGCTGGAGCAGCAATTTTGCCTCTGGAATAGACCCAACAGCTCTGGATAGCATTGTACTGACTTAAATCTAGGAAAGGCTTTCAATGCCCAAGGGACTTGGATACCAATTCCTCTTAAACTGTATGTGCAGATCCTCCAGCCTTTGACAATCCCACCACTGGCCTGGCCACCCTCACCCTGACCTTTCTGATGCTGCCCAAGGATTAAAGGCCACTGTTCCTGCCTGGGCTGTCCCTGTCACATCACCCCTGCACTCAGGACAGCAGGACTGCTCTGCCCTGTCTTGCCAGCCTGGCACCTTCAGTGTGATTTTCTCAACACAGTGACTGACCCCTCCCCAGCCAGCACTGCTACCAAGCACAGGTGGAAGTGCTGTTCCTCCCTCAGCAAACTGCTGCAGGATGGAGGAAGAAGGATCCCCAATGAACTCTTTTATGGCTGCCATGTTCTTAATGACTGTGGGAGACACCTCTGAACCTACCCCTACTTTTCATACTCCTTCCCTAGGTTGACTCTTTGCTACTGCCAGAGATACATCATTGAGAAACCCAGCAGGGAAAAAAGCTCCTCGTGTTTTGTAGCAGAAAGGGCTTCACACAGGCTCCCATTACCATGGCCCAGGCACCCAGCACACACCAGCTCCCAGCAATGCCCCCTGCCTGGACGTGGCTGTGCCTGCACAGCCTGGCCACACACCTCTCTCAAACGAGTTCTTGATGTCATTGACTTCCACCTGAGAGCCAGGGACTCTGAAGATGCCCTGCTGCTGGAGGCCTGCAAGAGAGCAGCATTTTAGGAGAGACTTCTGGAACTGTTGGGAAGTTCTTGCTGGGAAAAAAACAGCAGAACCCAGGAATCAACGCACCAGGGGCAAGCAGGGACAGCCCAGTGGGAGTCACTGCTGCTCATACTCTCCACCCAAGAACCCCAGATGAAGGTGCTGGAAGGGCCTGTGGTCTGAGGGAACAGTTTAACCTGGGACGTGCTAACAAGACCTCAGCATTTGTGAGTCACCCAAAGCCACTGGAATTCTAACCCAAGCCCACAGAGGGGGCTGCAGGCACCCCCAAGCATCTCTGCTGGACCTCACTGCTCCCTCAAGTGCTTCCCCCCTGGGCAGGAGGCTCCTGAGGATGCACCGACCCCACTTACCATACAGATTGATGTAGCGGATGCAGCTTTCCACAACAAGTGGGATGGCCTGGCCTGAATCCTTCAGAAGAGGAAAGGAAAAAAGGAAAAATTACTGTTTAATACTAACAAAGCACAGGAAATCCAGTAAAGATTGCAAAACCAGAGATTTGAAAATCAGTGCCTTGGAGTTTAGTAAGAGGACAAGCAAGAAAAGGAGGTGGTAAACACATGGAGCCATCAAATAGCAGTGAGGATACTGCGTGCAGCCAATGATGCACAAAAACCTGTCACCAAAGTGTGTGAAACACTGCTGCTCCCTCTCTGGCTCAGACAGGGCACTGCTGCAAGGGATCACAGCTACTCCAACCCAAAGGTGGAGTGCTGAGCCAAAATAAAACTTGAGCTATGCCTGGCTGAGGGAATAAGCTTCCATTAACAGGGCTTTTAAGAATATTTCCACTGAAGGAAAGAGCCACTGTCAGCAGGCGCTAAAAAACACAAGTACCACTGTGTATGGAATGAAGTGCCTGGGTCTGAATCAGCAATGAGTTTTGGCTTTTATTTCAAAGCTCTTTCTCCCCAGGCCCCCCCTGGAAGGGGCTCAAGGGGAGCATGGGCCATCTCTGACAGTGGACACCTATTTCACTTTGGGGCTCTGGTGGCTGTTGCAGCAGAGCACAGTGACATCTCTGGGTGACTCCCTCCATCTCACAGGCATCCAGTAAATACCTGATTCCTCGTTCGTGCATTCCTCCTTCCTCTGAGCACACAAAAAAGCAGCAGAGTGGGAAAAAGAAAACAGATTAAGCAGGGATAAGTTCAGTCAGAGGTAAGCATCTCCTTCGGAGGCCATGAACGCTCAAATGCAATGGCAGCTCAGCAAGGGCCAAAGGAGGCCTTTGGGATGTGCAGCCCTCCCTCAAACCCTTGGGCACCCTGCACCCCACTCCTCAGCAGCCTGCAGGGACAGCCTCTGGCATTTCCTGCCTCCCTCCCTGAACCTGGGCATTGCAGGAGCCTGAGGGCAAGGCCAGGCCCTGCCTGGGGCACAGGTTGGCAGCTATGGGGGCACCTGGCAGCTGCCCACAGCCCTGCTCCCCTGGGGCTGTACAGCCCAGAGGCAGGAACACCACTCTGCTCAGAAGGATTTCTAGAGCAGACTACCTCCTCCTCCTCAGTGCTGAACAGGCTGGGCTTTAATGAGCATTATTTTTTTAAAAATCAGTTTAAGTCAAGAGTAATCATCAATCCTAAGGGGATTAGCAGCTCTGGGGCTGCAGTCCCCTGCTGGGTGCTGTGCACACACCCTGCCCTGGGAACCTGGCTGAGCCTGAGGGAAGGAACCAGAGCTGCCTATTAGGCACCTAATCCAACGGTGTGTCCTTACTGCTTCCTAACTGTTCTCACTACAGCCTTCTACAGCACAGGATTAAACACTCTGCAGCTGGAACAGCACCACTGCCTTGGGGAATCCTTCCTGCAACTGGGCAAGAGCCAAGGGCTGGGTCTGGAGGAGCAGCAGGGAGATGGCTGCAGGCATCCCTCAGGACAAATGCCACATCCACTGCTCTTCATTTTGCTCCTCAAACCTCTCCTCGTGGGTGATTTCCTGGGATAAGCAGTGACAACACCCCTGCCACAGGGACTGCACTGGGATTGAGTCCATCCAAGCTCCTCCAGCACACACGAGGGCAGAGAGGAGAGCAGAGGAGAGGAACTGTCCCCGAGGCAAAGCCCTGCTGGGACCCCCGAGGACAGTGAGAAGCCAAGGACACCAGAGCCACCATTCCATTCCCAGCGTTCAGACTCTCCTGCCAGCCACAAGTACCTTAATGAACGTTTCCATATTGCCGTTAAAGAGTTTATGATTATACACTGAGAGAGGCCTAGGTCTCCTCATTTTCTGTGGCTTAGGGGGAAGACATGGGGGCCTGGGAGAAAATGGAACAAAATAAATCAACAGAAAACCAACATAAATGCATTGACAGGGTGAGATTTCACAGGTTATGACTGAGAATAAGAAAACAAACCAGAACAATCCCCTGTGAGGACTCGACATGTGGCTCCACGTGCCCTGCAGCTGCTCATGCTGCAGGTCCCACATGGACACCACTGCAGCAGGAAACCCAGGGCACTGGGGCTCAGCAGGATTTAATACCTGTCTCCCTCCTCCACCAGCTCAGCTTTCCCCTCAGCCTGAAAAGGCACCAAGAGCAGCTGAGGAGTTCAGCTGATTCCCTGATATATCCAAAATAAACCTCAGCTACCCCTGGAACATGTTGGGGTATTCCTGTTTATTGCTAAATGGATCTTACTCTTCTCACAGAAAGAGGACAATGGGAACACCTCCACCCTCCTGTGTCTAACTTCTGCTTGGGATTCCAAGGATGGGAATGACCCTTCCCCTTCCAGTGACAGAGGGGCCTGGCAGGGACAGGGACAGACCCTGCTTGAGATCCAGCCAGGGTGACACCCATCACTGCTGGAAATGAGGCCAGAGAAACCTGTGACAGGTTTCAGTGCAGTGCTCAGGGCTCTGGAGGGCTGCTCTCATTAAAGCTATTCCCAGTCTGATTCCTTTGGATAATGAAGGACATTCAGTGCCTAGATCTAGGAAGGGGAGAAAGACACCACAAAATCCCTGGGAGATTTGTGCCCTGCCCTCTGCCCCAGGCTGCACTGGTATCTGTAGGGTAAAGAACACAACTGCAAACACAAAAGCTGGGTGCTGAGAGCCCACATGCAGGAGGTCTCACAGAGCAGTGGAGTGGACATGGACAATTCACATGGAGCTCAATGCAAGGTGACAGCTGGGGGCTGCTGGGCCCTTCATCAGGTGCCTCCAGTGAAGTAACTTGCCTGTACACTCCCACAGCTTCCAAATGCTCCTCTGAGTGGCAGCTGAGGAGCAGAGGCAACCACTGCCCACTGGGGTGCCTGCCCTGCTCCCCCTGGAGCAGCCCTGACCTGCACACCCCAGGGGCTGTGCCTGCAGCCCCCAGCCATGTCTGCACACACACTCGGGGCACCCAGGCTCTGGGGTGCCAGGGCAGCTCCCCTGGGAGCCGTGGTGGAGGCAGGGATGGCAGCGAGGGGTGGCTGCTGTGACAGCTGAGCCAGCAGGGCCAGGGGGCACAGCCACAGGCAGCACCCTGGGGTGCTCCAGGGCAGGGACACAGGGCACAGCCCCTGCTCTCCCGAGGCCCCTCGTGTCCTGACAGCCCCTCTCTGTCCTGATGGCACCTCACTGCCCCAGGGGGTGCCCAGCCCTGATGCCACTGGGCCTGGTGCCTGCAGCACAAGGAGCCTCCTTCCTGCCTGGCAAGGCAGCCCAGGCTGCACCATCTGCTCCACCATTCCTAACAGGGAACAGAGCTTTTTTTGCTGGTATTGTAAATGTTATTAAACATTGAAACAAGGTTGGAACAAGCTCACACAGAGAGGCTGTGCATGTTCTGGGGAGCTGTTTGGAGGCTTTGCTGGCCCACACCTTGCTGTCAGAACACCAGCACTCTCCTAACAAGCCACTGGAGCTCTGTGAAGATATTTCATGGACTGGACATGGATCAAAGCCTCCTTCCTGTCACATCCACCCCAGCACTGTCTCCTGCTGTAGAGGGATGAAGTCTGTGATACAACCACTCTCTGCACTCCCAGGCAGAGCAGCCAGAGCTGAGAGGGGCTTTCAGGGACATATCAAAGTCCTCAAATGAAGAGGGATGGCAGGGAGTGGGTGGACACCCCCATGTCACCCTGTCTGAACACAAGCCCATCTCAGCTGTGCTCCAGGGCACCACACTGTGCTGACATGGCACGTCAGAGCCAGCCAGGAACCACTGCAGCAGAACCAGGGCCTGCCTGCCACCCCCTCAGCCAGGCACTCCAGGCCATCAGCTGGGAAGCAGGATTGGGGCACAGAGACCACCAGCCTGCCAGCACAGGGGGCTGGAGGTGGGAACTCTGAATCCCACCAAGCTGCACTAGTAGCAAAGCAAACCCCCCTTTCCAAAGCCCCCTCCTGCCAGCACCGGCCCAGACAAAAGGGAAGAAGTGCTCACCTGGTTGTTCCACACTCAGCTCTTTCACCTGTAAGAAACACAAGTTCTCATCAGCCCTGTGCATCAGCCACCAGTGAAGGAGTGGTACAGCACACCTGAGCAGGTGCTCAGCCCCTCACTGCTGACTCCTACACCCTGAGCCCATGGCTCCTGGCAGAGAGAAGCTGAATGTGGGGAGAGGAGGTGCCCAGCTGCTGCAATACAAACCCCCACCACTGAAAGACAGACCAGAAATCAAGACTTGGCCACAGGAGAAGGAAAGAGGCTGCAGTTCCTACAGACATCACCAGCCCCTTTGCCATGTGCAGCCTACCCTGGCAGTACCCAGCAGCACTGCAGGCCCACAGCACAGGCTCCTGGGCACCAGCTGGGACTGGCTGAGTCCCAGCAGGAACAGCGGGGCCTGAGAGGGGCTGGAGCACCAGGGAGGCCACAGATACCATCCAGCTGACTCATGGAGAGCCAGGGACTGCACCTGAATGCAGCAGGGTATCCAGCTCCCCAGCTTCTCCTGGGAGACAGCAGCCCATCTAATCAGCTTTGGGCAGGCTCTATTCTGGCTGTCAATACTCCCATTCCCTTTGTGTATTTTTAGTGCTTGGATCTCATATAGACACCAGCAGATCCCTGCTGATTAGATCTGTTCAATTTTTTACAGTATTTGTCAATTCAATGAAAAAAAACTAAACTAATTTCACATGCTGTTTGTGCCTGTCTCCCAGGGCCAGGAAAGCTGAGCTATTCTTCCTTTCCTAAGACACATAAAAGGGAGCATTTGGCTGCACATGCCTCCTTCCTGCTCTCCTTTGGCACCTGCAGAAAGCAAGCTGGCAGCCAACTCCTCACTGAAACAGCAAAGAATTCCACATGAGTGGTTTGCAAATCCAGACTCCTTCCTAATGAGAATCAGCTCACACTGACACACAGCATTTGGTATTTCTGTGCTAAATATTTGCTGAATGCCTACAGAGCAGAACAATCCCATGGCCTGGGAGAAGCTCAGAAAGCCTCATGTGAGGATCTTCCACAGCAGCTTCTGCACAGCTCCAGAGAATGAAATACCTGACCCTGCCTCTCCCTCCTGAGCATGGCAGCAGTGTGGCTCTAGGGGGGGAGACCAGGATGGTGACAAAAATCTTCCCCAGCTTCCACACTCCTTGCCCCAGTCTGCAGGAGCCTGGGTGCTGTATCTCAGCCCTGGGTGCAAGCCCCTAAGCCTTCCCTGTCCTCACAGTCTGTGCCTGGCTTGGCTCCATTTTCATCAAGTGGAACACACCACAGGACCGGGCTACAGGGTGGATTTTAAGGCTAAATAAATTTGGCAAAAAACCCATGTTTGGCAAAACAGCTAACAAAAAGCTATTATTTATTTGTTTTACTCTGAGATGAGGAGTCCAATTTTTGTATTGTTAAAATAAGGCCATGGACCATTTCTGTGTTTTAATTTAAATATATTCCCTCCTGTCAGAGAATCACAACACCAACTCAACTCCATCTTCTTTACACTGCAAATAATTCAGTTGGTTTGAACCCTTTAAAGAGCTAAAATCATCCCCCAGCACTGTGGTGACATCACCCTCCCAGTGGTGGTGGGGCCCACCCAGAGCCACTCAAGGTGGGAGGAAGCAAGGATTCCAAGGAAATCCTGATTCTGCACATCACTATTTAACCTCAGCAGCAGCAGCTGGGCACAGAACCATCAGTCACTCTGGAGAACACACAGAGGTGAGGCTGACAGATGACATCTGGTTTAAACCCTCTCAGGAGATGGGAGGACCCTCCCCAGATCTGACCCTGACTCACCTTCTCCCAGAGTCTGCTTCAGCAGGTCGTGTTTAGCCTGGAGCTTTGTGATGAGGTTACTGCCATTCAGATACTCCTTAAATTTCTGGAATTAAAAACCAAAAGGATGGGTTGAGCAACACAGCCCATAAGTGATGCTCATGGTTGCCTGGGGCCTGCCAGAGGGGGCTCAGGCATCTGTCAGGCTCCAAGCCAGCTGTGCCACAGGGCTGGGGGATCTGATCACTTCTCCTTGCTGCAGCCACTGGCCTGATGATCTTATTATCTCAGTCTCCTTGGTGCTGCACCTCCTGCCTGGGATTGCAGGGAGGGAAGAAAAGAGCTCAAAGCTGGGTTTCTTTTGGCAGGCCTCTGGGAAGGGCCGAGGGAATCCAAGCAGCTTTCCCTGCACTGCCAGTATTTCATGTCTGTGCAAACCAGCAATGCCAAGCAGGGACTGCCAGGTGCTCCATGTCTGGGTGACACTGTGGAAGCACAACCTCCCATCCCACTGTGAGACTGCTGGACACCTGGAACACTCCAGAGCAGGGGATTATACAGGTGAGAGGAGAGAGGGAGAGAGAGGTGGAAAATGAAAGACAGAGAATGGGAAACATCAAATTTCTGCAAAAAGCATTAAAATAATCCCAAGCATAATAATCCAAAGGAAAATTGTAATTTCTGTCCCCCACCCCAATTTGCAGCAATACTGCTACTAAGAGAAACTAGAAGCTTTTCTATGCCTGTGTAATACATCACAAGATGCTGTTAACTGTGGGCTGGGGCCCAAGGGGAAATGAGGGTCACTGTTGAATACATGGCCACTCCTGGTATTTCAGGTATCAGAATGGAGACCTCAGCTCTGCCTGGCAGTGCAGCAGGAGAGCAGGGTGGGCACACAGGACCCCTCTCCCAGCACACACCATGCCCAGTGCCACACAGCCTGGCTCTCGTGGCTTCAGCTCATCCATGCCAAGGGCAAACTTCAGCTGTGGAGGCCAGAGAGGAAAGGCCTGGCTGCTAGTTCTCAGTCCTGAAGACCTGCAGAAGAGCCCCTGGATGGGGACACATGGCCAGAGCCTGTGCTCTGCTCTGAGCCTCTCCTACCATGCTTGGAAAGCTTTTGGTTACAACCAGTCACTCCAGTTGTTCTTTCCAAGAGGAGGAGGAGGCAAGCACTGGATTGTCAATCCCTGTGTGCTGCCCTGCCACTGAAATGCATTCCAGGCCCAAATCTGACAGACCACAAGTACTTAAAGAGACTGAATTGGTTCTTGTTCTTCACTAATGAGCACTTAACTGTGCCTCGCCCTGGCAATTAATGCTTTGTGTCCTGTATGGCCCGAGCTGAGACTCACTGTGAAGTAGAACATTTCGGTCTCCTGCTGGTTGGCTCTCCTCTTGGCAATGTTGGTTTTGCTCATGTAGGTCTCTGATGCAGCTGATTTAACGGACTCAGTGGAGCGGCTGTGCTGGAAGGCGTCTGAAACATCAAAGTCCTCCACAGTCAGCATGTCCTGCAGGGTCTGCATGGTGGCATCCAGGGTCTTCCTCACCTGTGGGACACAGGGCAGCGTGGGCTGGAGGCAGGCTGGGAAAGGGACACATCTGCAGCCACAGCAACTGCTCCACTGCACTGGCTGCAGCTGGGCACTGCCAGCTCTGCTGCTGGAGGGGCTCCACACCTGAGCACACCAGAACACCCTGGCATGGTGGGAGACAGGCCCAGCAGAGCTGCCCACGGGGCTGGATGTGAGGCCCCTCTTACCTCTTCGTTCTCTATCTTGAGGGTGGCCAGTCGTGACTGCAGCTGGTGGTACCTCATCAGCAGCTCGGTCTGCACAGGCTGCTGGGCGCTCACCTGACACACCTGCCACAGGGGATGTTCCAAGGGTCATGCACGCGGCAGATGCACATTTCCACACCCACACCATTCCCTCCGGCCCCTACAAGGTCCTGGCAGCCTCCACCGAGGCTGTGTCGCCCCATTTCCCATCAGCAGTGCCCTGGACCTGGGCCAGCACTGAGCATTTCGCACCCCCCATTTTCTGTCATCTCCCAATTACAGCAGGTAAATCCAAGCTCTGCTGCACAGATCTGTGGGGCAGAGAGAGCCAAACCACAGGCTCCCTAATTGGGAGAGACACGGAGCAAGAGGCCGCCTGAAGGGAGGAGCCCTAATGAGGCGAGAGGCTCATTAGGGAGGGAGGCCCGAAGAGCAGCGTGAGGGCGGCACGGAGGGGCAGGAACGAGGAGGGGGCGCCTGGCCGCCCCCGGGCGAGCCCGTTACCTCATCCCCCATGTGGGGCTGGAACTCGAACTTGAGCGGGGGGCAGAAGGCCTGGTTGCACATGTCCATGAGCGTGTGCTTGTCGCTGCGCGCGTCCAGCCCGTCCACGGCGCCCTCCAGCACGTCCAGCCCCTCGTGCCGGGAGCTCTCCAGGTTGTACTCGGCCGACAGGTACGTCCGCAGCGTCCGCGCGAGGCTGGCGTGGAAGCCCAGGTCACAGCACTGAGGAACACCGGGAGGCTCCGCTCACACCCACGCTCCTGAGCCGCCCCTCGGAGCTCTCAGAGGCAGGGGGCAAAGTGGCGCTGGGCACCAGGCCCCGCACGGAGGGCACGCCCTGCTCCTGCCCTGGGCAGCCCCTGCCCCACCACAGAGCATCCCGTGCACAACTGACCCCTCGCGCCCACCGTGGGGAAAACGATAAAACTCGGAGCCAACTGCTGCCAAAATACCGGACCTTAGGCTAAGGCCTCCCCTCAAACTCTCCCCTCGCTGCTAATTGAGTTTGACATATCCAATGTCACGCCAGCACGGGGACTTGCTGCTCTGAACGCTCCACCAGAGCTGCCCTGCTCTGCTCCCCTCCTGCAGGGCAACACGGGGCTCCAGGCCCAGCAGCACTGAGCAGGAGACCCTGGGAGGGGGGCAAGGGCAGGAGAACTGAAGCACCACCCAAAACTTGGAGGTCAACAGATACTGTTCTGCAGGGCAAGGCAAGACAGAGGATGCTGGAAGCAGGAGGAGCAGAACAGCAGCACCTCAGCCCCAGCCACACTCACAGGGAAGGAGAGCACAGTGAAGCAGAAGGGCTGCAGTCCAAACCTGAAGCACAGGTTAGGGTTAGGGATGTAAGAGAGGGCTGGAGCTCCTGACAGAGGATGTAGAGTTAGATAATTATGGCAGAAACAGAGGGACTCTGTGAGAAAAACCTCAAATACCTCCCACAGCCACAGCACCAAACCAACCACTGCAAGCAAATCACTCCTATCACAACAGAACTGCCCCAGGACAATTTCTATTGCAGAAGTTAACAGACTTTGCTGCCACACCGTGTAGCCTCCCCACAAGCACTGCTGTGAGGACCAGTGTGCCACAAAAGCTGCAGGAAAGAGGATTGGTAGTGCAACCTCAACGACCCAAACGAGCTCAACTTTCCTGCAGAACTCCATCACTTCCTGGGCGGCCCCTTCCAATGGCTGAGAACCCTTTCTGAGAAGAAATTCTTCCTGAAATTTGTATTGATGAACTCAAAAAGTGAAATCTGAGAGCTCAGCTGGTGCCACAAGCAGCTCCAGCCCAAGGAGCTCTGTGCCAACATGAGGAGACACTGCTCAGCTCAGGTCACGTCACAGCAGAGCTGCCCTTGGCTCAGTCTCTGCTCAAAGCAGCACCAGCAAACCCACAAGGGGCTGATTCCTGATTCCTGTCCACAGGTCCCTGAGCAAACCCCCCTTGTAGCCTTTAAAAGATGTGAAACCCCCTGTGCAATAATGAGTTTTGTAGAAACTACCAAATTGTCATAACCTTCCATTTATCCTGCTTGTATTCAGCTGCTCCTCATATTAGCTGAGAGCACGGGCAGTTATGGACTGACTCAGCTCTGCCTTAAAAACAACATCAACACACACAACAAAAAAGAGGAAAAAGGGCAAATTTCCATTCACTGCTTGAGGCAAAACCTCATCCTGTGCTGTGAGTGTCTCCTATGAGCCAGTTTTAGCATGAACACCCATGGCCAAGCCAAGGGGCTCTCACGTGGACAGGGCAGGGACCAGGGCAGCACCAGCACCAGCCACCATCAGCTGGTCACAGCCCTGGACACAGGACTGTGCATGTTCCCCAGCACCTCCCAGCCCTCAGCACTGCTCCCCCACCCCCTGAAATCATGGCTGCTTGGCTACAGAAAACAGTGCCAGAAGGAAACCCTGCCTCTGCTTGAGGGTGGGAATTCCTAAAGCAAACCTGAGCCATTGCAAGGCACAGAACCTGAGGAGAGGGGCTCAGGGCATTGCCAGATGCTTTTGGGAAAAAAATCCACGTGAAATATTCCCTTTCCTTTGCTGCTGGGCTCGCACTGAGGGCAGCAGTGGTTTGCACTGCCCAGGAAGCAGCTGCTGCTGCAAACCAGGGCAGGCACTTCCCACACAGGCTGCAGCCCCTGAAGTCCCTGTGATCAGCACTGTGCCAGCTGCTTCACACACGGGTGCCCAGAGAAGAAAAGACAGAGCAGGACTTCCACACAATTCCCAGGGGAACACACAATGGGGAGGGAAAAGAAAAAGAAAGAAAGAAAAAAAAAGACTTCAAACTGCTGCTCCCAGTCCCAGAACAAATGGCATTTTCTCACCCCTCTCATCCCTTTGATGGCAAATAAATTAGAACCACAAATAATAATCCCAGTCCTTCTGCAGTGCCTTTCATCTGCTGAGCTCAGAGCTCCCCCAGCATTAATTCATCACGTCTGGGAACACCCTGTGAGGGGTGGAAATAGCCCAGCGTTCAGCTTGGAAAATAAACCAGCTCCTGGAGCTCAGGCAAGCTGGGTTTGGCCAAACTGCTGCCCAAGCAGCCAGATGTGTGTGCCTGTGCCTCCCAGCACCCACCCCAGGCTGCACTGGGGGGGGGGGGGGGGGGGGGGGGTTGGAGCTCTGGGGAGAAGGAAATGCTTCCCCAAGTACTGATTCCTCTGCCTCATTTCCTCCTGGGTTACACAGGGATCTGTGGCTGCAGCACCTCGGAGCCCCTCTGTTGTTTGGGAGGCTGAACCTGCACACAACAGCCCAACCAGCACCACACCCCTCACCTGAGCAAGGGGACAGCCCAGAGTGGCCCCTGAACACCCCGGGGGCCTGCCAGCACCCCCTTCACTCCTGGGGCAAAGCAGAAGTGGCCCAGCCTTGACAGGACCCAGCACTACCTGCAAAGAGCCCCACTCACCTGCTCTGCTCTCTCTTTTCTGCATTTTTGCTTTACTGTTTCTTAAAAGTTCGCATTAATTTTTAATTATACACATAATATATAATCATTATACATGTACTATAATTTCTGGGCTCTATTCTTTTGATATTGCTGCAAACCCCAGAGCTGTATGGGTGGCAAGTAAATCACAGAATCCCTGAATGGTTTGGGTTGGGGGAGACCTTAAAAATCATCCAGTTCCACCCTCCTGCCACGGGCAGGAACCCCTTCCATCAGCCCAGGCTCCTCCAAGCCCTGTCCAACAGGCCAGTAAAGCCAGCTGAGGATTTTTAGCATAACTAAGTCCACTGCTGTTTCTGTTCCCTAACCTGACTCAGCTCCTTTTCCAGGGACCAAATAATTTGGCAGTTATGTGTAACATCAAATTGCTCAGAGTTCCCCTCCTTTTCCTGCTTGTTTTGGATGTGGCAAACTCAGTCCATAGGGAAGCAAGCTGCTGCTCCAGAAGGACTCAAAGGAGGCTGCTCACATTTTGGCAGATCAGTTCACACACACACGACTGCTCCCTTCTCTCTGCTGAATCTGGTGGTATCTTTAATGTGATCACTTCAAACTCCCTTGCAGCCATTCCCCACAGAACTCCAGGGGGATGGATAAGCAGCTTTATCTCCACTTCACATACGTGGCCAAAGAGATTAAATTGGTCACACAGTTAATGACAGAAAGGAGATGAGCCCAGGCATTTAAACACACGCACGTGTCATCCCAGGAAAAAGGCCCTGTGGTGCACTGCCAGGCCCAGGCTAATTTGATCCCTCCCTGCATTCTTCCCTTCCTTTCTAAAGGACAAAACCAGGAGGCCCCAGGAGACAGAGGGGCAGACAGCTCCACACCCCCTCAGGGCTCCTCTGATGGCCTCGAGAGTCCTCATTAAGTCGCAGCCCTGGAGGCCCCCAGCCTCCCCTGGAGCAGCTGGGCCCCTGTGCCTGCCAGGGCAGCCCACTCCTGCTGGCCTTTGTTCCCAGCCCCTGCCCCTCCAGCCGTGCCCAGCAGAGGCCACTGACCCCCTGGGATCTGGGGACACTTGGGGTCGGTGGGAAGCCAACAGCTGCACGTGGCAGCTTGTGCTGGAGGTGGAGGGGGGTGAGAGCCCCCAGCCTCCCCCGGCCCGGGCAGGCAGCCTGGAGCACCCCTGCTCACCCCTGGGTGCTGCAGGCTGCAGGAGCAGCAGACTGGGAGCTGCACTGCAGGGACACGTGGCACCCAGCAGGGCTCTGAGCTGCCCCCAGCCCTGCCCTCCCATGAAGCCCCTTCCCACAGACCCACTCCCTCTGTGGCTCTGCTGCCCTGCACAGCCCCCCTTCAGCTCCCACAGCACCCAGTGAGTGGGATCCCAGCACTGGGACCTTGTTCTTCTGGAGCTGCTGAAGCCCTTTGGGTCCCACCCTGGCAAAATACACTGAATTGGTACAAAAGCCTGTTCAGATAAACTGCTCTGCCTTTGGGGATTCAGAATAAGGACACTCATCCAATATTTTGCTTCTTTGGTGAACAGGATTCATAGCCCAGGGAATTTCACTGCTCCAGGCTGGAGATGCTTTAGCTGAAGTCCCCAAAGGGATTCCTGGAGTGTGGAAGAAAAGCCATATGCTGACTCCAGTGGAAGTGTCAGTGAGGAGATAAAGTTGGGAGGAATAATAAAAACAGTCAGGGCTAAAATGGAACTCAGCATCTCTCTAGGAAATCAAAGTCCCAAAATCTCCCTGAAAATAAATCATTCTCACTTAAAAATAAGCAAGAGAAAGAGAGAACATACACAGCAAAAGCAGAACGCCCCCAGAAAACTGAAGGTGTTCTCACACCTTGCCATTCAAATGTCTCCACAATCAAGTTACCAGTTTTTTAACACATCTTAAATAATAAGAGATATGTCCCTTTTGTTATCTCAAAATCTTGAAGTCATCGGGGGTTTTGCATCAGATTTACTTTAGTTAATTCTCAGAAGAATAACTACATGTCAGCAGGTTAGGAAAGGAGATAAAAACTCCTGCACCTGTTTAAATTGTACATTTAGGTAATGAGGTAACCCAGTGCTAAGTTATTTATGTGCTCACCAGGGCAGGAACAAACTGCACCATGCCATCTGCATGCTTGGGATGCCTGCTAAAGGAAGAAACAGGAATCCCTTCCCTGGGTAAGTCCCTTATTGAACCATCTCAGAGCAGTTTGCAGGAGTCACCAACACACACAATCAGTTCCCACCACCCCACAGAACCTGCCCCGAGGCTATTCCCTGCAAGCAGCACTGGGGTAAAGCTCTGCAGGCACCTTCCCCAGCCAGGACAGCACTGCCACATGTGCTCAACTGCCACCAACGTTATGGAGCAGTAGAAAGAAAAAAATCTTCTGTTTCAGCACCAAAACTAAGGCTGTGTCTGACCTTGGGAAGTGCTTCTTTGTCTTAAACACAGACTAACCCACGGGACAGGAGGAAACCTCAGGCTCACCCCAAGGCACATCCAATCTACAGCACCTCCTCAGTCCCAGTTAGCTCAGTGTGTTTTGGAGCCCCAGGGACACCCCTTGATCCCCCCAGGAGGTGCAGCTCAGCCAGGCTGGGGGCACAGAGGCACACTTACATCGATGAGGTCAGACACATCATGGATGTAGTATTTGCTGACAGCTGCATTGGTGGCTGCCAGGTTCAGCAGGTAGTCATTCCTGGCTTTAGTACACTTCAGCTTGTTTTCAGAATACTTGGCTTGTCTCTGGAAAAGCAAAGCAGAGTGTCAGAGCACAAACAGGATGGTACTGGCACAGCTTCTCCTGCCAAGGGACACCACAGCACCCTGCAGACTGGGTGTGATGTGAGGAGGGGATTACTAAAATTTGCTAGCTGGTATAAAACAGGGATGTTGCTGGGTGGAGGAGATCCCACCTGAACATCCCTGGCACTGCCAGCCAGCCATGAAGGGTGCATCCTGTAAGGGGTACTCAGAGCCCCCCAAGCCTCTCCTGGGCATTTGGGGGGGTTTGGCATCAATCAAAAGCAGAGGGACAAACTGTCCCCCCCAGAAATGCTGACATATGTTTGGACTTGCCCCAGATATGTGCAGCTGTATCAAAGTGGAATCTGGCCCAGAGGCCCCAGAAACACAATTGAGAACAGGACCCAGAATTCAAAACTCTGCAGGAAAGCAGATGTGCTCCAGATCAGAGACATCTGTTCAGGCAGATCCTGCTCTGAAGGTTGAGTCAAAAGATTAACCCTTCCAAGAAGGTTGCTGCTAGGAACATCCCAGGGCTGGGTCTGCCCACGAGCAAACACTGCCTGGAGGGGAAACTATGGCTTTGTCTCCAAAATTAACACAAAATCTACACTTGTGCAGATCCCGAGGCAGGGGGGAATTTGCTGAGGCCAGACTGATGTGAAGTGTTTTGCTTAGCAAAGCCATCCAAATCCTGCACTTTCCCCCCAGACAGACTGCAGAGGAAGAACACTGGTATTTTATTTATAGATCCAACCCTTTTCTCTCAGGATTCTGTGACTGAGGGAATGCTGGAGCTGCTGGTTTTAATTTTTAAAAGCAATTTAAAAAAAAAATCAATCATAAACTCCCCAGAGCAGGGTCCTGTGTGTGGCTAAGAGGGCATCAGTGTGCCAAGCTGGACAGCCCAAGGCACTGCCCTCCTCAGGGCAGCCCCCAGGATCCCAGCTGGCACAGCCAAAGCCCTGGTGAGCCCTGGCTCAAGAGCTGCTGGAGCAGCTCTCACCAGCCCTACGTGCCCTGTGCTCAGCAAGCCATCAGCCCAAGGCCTCCCCAGCCACCCACCCCAGCCCTCCCTCCCTCCAGAGCCAGCCAGGAAGGTGGCACAGGTGGCCACACAGCTCCCATGTAGGTCCACCACCCCTGCAAGGCTGCACTGCCTGGTGTCCCCTGTCCTTGTCATGCCAGCCTGGCTTTGGGTCAGATCCTTGGTAGGAGTCGCTGCTGGCACTTCTCCACAGGAGCAGGGAGGAGATTGCTGGCAGCCTGCTGTGAGCTCAGCACGCCCCCAGCCCCTTCCCTGGACTCAGGGGGGCTGCACAGACACAGGCAGGCCTGGAGCCACCTGCCTGCCCACAGGGAGCCCCGAGCCCAGGCAGGCTCCCCAGCCCTTCCCTCTGACCCACCTTCTCCTTCATCTTCTCAATCTTCTTGACGGAGCTGCGCCGCTGGGGCCGGTCCTCGTGCCGCAGCAGGTTCACACTCATGTCCCCTGACTTGTTGAACTGCTTTTCCTCCTGCTTTTCTGCCTCCTTCAGCTTGCTCTCAGCACTGATGCTCTCTGCATGGTACATGTGGTAGGTCTTCATCACCTGCAGACACAGGAGGTCGTGAGCCCCCTGCCCACGGCCACGGGGGCGGCTGCGGAGGCCACTGGGGCACTGAGGAACAAGGGGGGCAGGAGAAGCCTGTGAGGTTAACCCCGTGCCCTGGCCCACTTGAAATGGCTGCAGGCTGGTGTAAGAACTGTGATCCAGCTCAGTGCTGCTGTGGGGACATGTCCCCAGCACACACCTGCAGCCCAAGAGCATGGTCTGCCTGCCAGCAGGGAAACAAGGAATAACCCGCAGAGCTCTGCAGCTGGGATAAGGGTCTCCATGACAAGAAGACTGAGGAGGCCACAGGCAGCCTGAACTCCCTTTTGAGCCAATCCCTCTGCTCCCACACTTGCACTTGCTGAGCCATCACACAGCCCCTGCTCTGCCACCCTGACAGCAGGACCAGAAGTGGAGGAGCTGTAATTCCCAACAGAAATGTGGTTTGTCCCCTGTCACCACCTCACCCTCCTCCTGCTGCTGCCAGCAGGCACAGGCAGTGCCCAAAGGGCACACTGAGATCATCTTAATGGGCTTGGCAAGAGGAACCCCTCTGCTCCTCTCTCTTCATGCCTTTAGTCACACTGTCCCCTTCTATCACCTCCCTTTGGGCTGTGGATGGTTTGTTGCACATTGCCTTGACATGGCCTGCAGTGCCCAACTGCTCCTGGGATCAGACTCCCAGGGCTGGGCACCAGGGGCTGGACAGCCTGGGACACTGGGACAGGCTGGGATGGGCTGGGACAGACTGGGATGGGACACTGGGACAGGCTGGGACGGGCTGGGACAGCCTGGGACACTGGGACGGGCTGGGATGGGACACTGGGACGGGCTGGGATGGGCTGCCTGAGGCCCATGGGTTAAGATGGAGCAGGAACCCACAAAAGCAGAGTAATTTTACATAAGGCTTAATGAAGAAAACACCAAGTTTTCCTCAGCTGTGTCTGTCAGCAGGACCCAAGAATGTCTGCCTTGGACCAGGTCAGGCTGAGCCACATGATCCCTCCTCCTGCCAAGCACAAAGCTCAGCTGAAACAGGCTCCAAACTCTGCATCAGAGCACACAAATCCTCTCACTGTGGGGAGATGCAACTGCAGGCAACAGCAGTGAGCAAACTGAGCAAAGGCTCCTGTCTTGGCCCCGAGCTGCTTCATTGCCAAACTCTGCAAATTCTAAAGCACATTCCAGCCACATATTGCAAACTACAGATTCTGCAGTGAATGCCACAGGACACACAGACAGTTCCTAGGATTTTCCTGAGGAGAAAGACCAGAGGGCTTCACTGAGCCCTTCTCATCCTCACTATCTCCATCTTTTTCTAAAACACTCAGAGGAAAGTGAAAAAGCAAAGTGCTGCACATCAGGCCATCAGGCAGTAACAGGAGAGGTTTCTGCAGCACCCAGAGAGGCCCTAAAACAACATGACAGAGAAACCAAACGAGTCACAGGGGTCCAAACCACAGGACTTTTGTGAAATCTAAACATTATGGGACTGTTACCCGACCAAAAGAGGTGCCTTAAACAGCTCACTGTGCTCCTCCTCAGCTGCCCTGCCACACACTCGGAAATCTGGGGGATCCTTCTGTTTAATATGGGTCTTAACTTTGGCTGGGGCCAGCCTGTGCCGCAGCAATCAGCCCTGATCACAGTTCCCTGGTGCCAGCTCAGTGCCTGCAGGGCAGTCAGGCTGTCCCTGGGGCTGTGTCACAAAGACAGACTGCCACAGCTTGTCCCAGGGAGCTTTCCTGCAAATCACTTAATTAGCTGCAGTGGAGGAGGAAAAATATGTTCCAATGTTCATTAGTTATTTAACAACACGAGTTGTGTTTTCCATATTAATTACACATTCTGCATAAAGGCTGTTGCCAAAATAGTGGCCATAAATGGCACTGTTGGCTGTGTTCAGCTTCCAGGGCTCTGTGCTCCTGAGCAGCTCATCCCCAAGGCTCTGACAGAGCAGACACAGGGTGACTGTGCCAGGCACAGGCTCAGGCCCATGAACATCCAGCCTGGTACCTGTCTGCTGCAGTCTGCAAGAAGGAACCAAAAGGATGAAGCTGGTTTTAATTCACAGCTGAACTATTTCTGTGCAAAACTGTTCACAAAGCATCTCCACTTCAGAATGAAAGTCATCCACTTCCTTTTTGGTTGCAATCAGCAGGGGTTTGGGTTTGGCTCTTTCCACACAGAGTACACAGGGCACTTGCATCAGAACAGCAACAAGGCTGAGTTAAAATCCATTAGGTTGTTTTGGCTGAAGTTTGAGACAGAGAATGCCTGAGATGCCTGTAAAAAAATTGTAGTTTCTGCCCAGTGCACAGAATTCCCTCTGAGAGGCTTAAAAAGCAGCTGGGCCAGGGCACAGATGTGCTGTGGGTAAAGGCCTGGCCAGAGGTGAGAGAACAGACTTCCCTGTGCTGAGAGCAGTGACATTTCTCAGGCAGCACCCTGGTGTCCTGTGAGCCAGGTCCTTACCCTGTGTGCTTTCATCACACACAGTTCTCATGCTGTCCCTGGGCACCCAAGGTGCTGCAGTGACACCCCAAGAGCAGCTCAGTCCCCAAGGCACCCCCAGCACCCCTGGCCAGGGGTGCAGCCAGGCTGGTTTCACCTGGGGGCCCAAGGACAGAACTCTCTGACTGGCACCAAGCACATTTGAGATGACCCTGTTTTCCCCACAGGCCCAACTTTTTCTTCATTTTTCATGGTTGTTTCTGAACTCAGTGTGTTCCTTCCTGGCTGGACAACACAACTGGTTTGTTATCTCAGCAGCAAGGTTGCACACATACACAAAACTCCAGCTGTTCCAGTCTCCCCACTCAAACCAGGGTGTTTCACCATTCAGGCCCATGCAGAAAAAAGTAGAGAATGGGGGAAATCTCAGCTCCTGTGAGGACAAGTTTTGCCCCAGACTCAGCAAGAGGAGAATTTCCCTCCGTACAGCTCCTTGGCCACTGCTCCCACTTGGGATCTCAGCACACTGCTGGCCCCACACTGACCCCAGTGTGCCCCCCAGGTGAGGGCCCTGTCCCATGGCAGGGTTAGAGCACCCTGCTCTGCAGGTGCTCAGGTCAGCCCAGACCCTGCCAGCCTTCCCTTGGTTTGCATCCATCAAGACACTGTTGTAAATTATCTTCATTAGTCCCCACCCCTTGAGCTCGTGACACTCAACCATCAAAACACACCCCCAAATATCACACAGGCTGTTTAATCCAACCTGCTGTCCATCCCACTGCAGAGCTCAAAACAACCATCACTGCAAAAGCAAGCTTGTTAAGGGAAGGTTTATGGCAGAAATTTCAAATACAATCACTCATGTTGTTGTTTAGGCCTGTTTTTCACAAAGACAGAATAGAATGATGGTTTAGGAATGAACCTACTGCAGTGTTATTTATATACCAGCAAGAGGTACAACCAAAGAAAGCAAATATATTGTCTCAGTTTTCCAAAACAAGACAGATTTTATATTGCTTTGCTGCTCCTAAACCACAAATAAAATATTTTTAAAAAAAGCAAATGCTACAGGGCAAGAGACAGAAGGAACACAAAGACTTCTGCCCTGCTATGCAAATCTGCTTCTGAAGACCCCTGTCCTGAGTACCAGCACACAGCCAAGTGCTCCCCAGAGCTGAGCACCCAGCAGCCAAACATTTCCTGCCCTCCCCAGCAGAAGGTCCTGCCCACAGACCCCCAGGCCATGGGCTCACAGGGGCAGGGCAGGTGGCAGTGCCAAACCAGCACAGCCAGCCCAGAGCCACCAGCCCCCGGGGCACTCAGCAGGGCCTGGAGGCACCGTGGTGCAGGAGCCCTGGCAGGGCAGGGCAGGGCACTGGGGTCACACCAGACCATGCCCAGACAGTCCCAGCTATGCTGGGCAGTGTGAGCACAGCCCTGGGCACTGGAGCACTGGGAGCTGCTCTGCTGGTCCTACCCAGTGAGGAGCCAAACTCTCCCAGCAGATGTGAGGTGAGGGAGGGGCTGTGCTGCTGGGGGACCAGGCAGAGACTCCTGGAGCCACCCCACTGCCCAACAGACCCTTTGCTCTACCAGAGGGCACCGCCTGCCCCCCTGTGCCAGCCTGGCACAGCAGGGCCAGCTCAGGGCTCACCGTGTAAAGCTCATTGGTGACCTTCAGCAGCTCCTCGTGCATCTGCAGGCCAATCTCCTTACTCTGAAAGACAAGAACAAGAAGAGTTGAGGCTCTGTTATGCTCAAAACTTGCAGTTCTGAAAGGAAAAGACACTTTAAGGGGATTATAAATGTGAACAGAGAGTCCTTGTGGTGTTCCAGATCTGCTCTGTTGTTGTTTGAGGTGGATGTTTGCCCATGGATCACCCAGCTTGGGTTCCAGAGACCATGAGGAGGAACTTCACTCGATTTAACTTATTCATCCTGCAAAAGGGATGAACCTAGAATTACAGGCAGAATTTATCTCCAGCCCATAGGCAACTCCCTGTGTTTGGGGACTGGTTTCACTTCAAGACTGGCAGAGTGCACAAAGCTGGGCCCACTCCACAGCCAGGGGTGGTTTAGAGCTTGATTTCACCTATTTTTCTACAGAAATCTGCCTTAGTGCACACGGGTGAGTGGCTGCTGCATTGCCTGATGGAGCAGGCTGTGCAGTGCTGTGTTAACTCCTTCTGTCATCCAGCAACCATTGGTGGGGGCACAGGTCCCTCAGATTGGCATTCCCCAGCCCCACAGCATCACCAGCCCACCTGCCCTGGTGTGACACCCCCACTGAACACCTGCTGCTGGACTTGCCCTCTGCAGCCAACACTGGTCCTGCAGAGTGAAGGTGAACAGGGCTCCTCAGCCCTGGCACCCCAGACTTTAGATGCTCCTTGGCCATGACCCACCATCCTCAACTTGCCCTCAGTAGCCCATTTTCACTCTTCTGACCTGAGTGAACCCAAGTATCTCTGAAAAAGGACAGTTTATTATGAAATGGCTACACCAGTTATATAATAAAGTTTCCAGTTTCACAACCACAGCAGACAAAGTTCAGCCAGCTGAGGAGATGCTCACTACCAGTGAGGAACCCCTGGCACCCTCTCTGCTGAAATCCCATTGTCAGTGTGTGTTTTCCCTTTCCTTGCCAGGCAGGATGAGGCAGATCCAGACACCCACCTCCTGCAGCACAGACACAGCACTGCCCAGAGGGGCCACAGCGTGGGGAGCTGCCCAGGGCTGGAGCCTGGCTACAGATCAAGGGAGCTCCTACTGCAACCCAGAGGCTGAAGCTGCTGAGGATGTGCTCACACTGCTTTCCTGTCTCCCTGTAATTACACCCTAAATCTCTCTGTGGCATCCTCTAGGCTAGGGAACACTTATTATAGCTTGAAGATGTGTCTAAACTAAGTATAGTTTATACTTAGCTGTTCCCTCCCTAAAACAAAACCAAACCAAAACCAAGTAGCTTCTTTCAGATTTCCTCAAATCACTCCAGGCAGTTTTGTGCACATGGGCAGGGAAAACAACATCCCACCAGGGTGGGTGGCAAGAGAAGCCCACAAAACACAGAGAGGTCCTCTAATTCCAGCCAACAGGGCAACCCATGTACTGGGAAGTTTAACCTTAGATTATTAAAGGCCAGAATTGAGGCAAAGAACCTGAAGAGTCAAAGCCCCTGTGACCTGTGACCATCTGAGCTGCAGTGTGTCTGTGAGTTGCCATCAGGGTCTGTGGGACAGCCCCATCCTCAGCAGCACAACTGGTGTGCACTGGTGTGCACTGGTGTGCACTGCTCCACCCCCAAGGGTGCCAGGACAACGCCAGGGGCCAGAAGGTGCTCAGTGCCCACAGCCACCTGCAGCCCCCCTCTCCACTGAATCCCAGTCCCCTCCTCACCCCCACAGCACTGTCTGTCACCAGTGCTCTCAGAAGTCTCACTGGGGCCTCCTAACAGCCGGCAGAGCATCCCCCAGACACAGCCCAAACACAGCCAGGGACCTTCCTGCTCTCTGCAGCTCCCTGACACCAGAGCCAGGGGGGACTTGGGGTCTGCTCCCAGGGAACAAGAGGAAACAGCCTCAAGTTGCAGCAGGGGAGGTTTAGATCAAATGTTAGAGAAACCTTCTCCCCTGAAAGCCCTGCCCAGGGCAGTGGAGCCACCATTCCTGCAGGGATGTAAAAGCCACGTGGATGTGGCACTTGGGGACGTGGCTGAATGGTGGGCTGGCAGTGTGGCAGGAACAGGTGGATTTGATGGTCTCCAAGGGCTTTTCCCACCCAAATGATTCCATGATTTTAATGTATTTCAGTCAGGGCCATGCACAGGGTCTCAGAGCCCAGAGCCTGCAGGAGCTGAGTCACACACGGCCCCTCCAGCCACCTCTGCTGCCAGGAGCCACAGCCCAGGCCCCAACCCAGGGCTCCCCAAGGCCAGCAGAGCAGCACAGGACAGGCTGGTGACAGGAGCCATGGCCCAGGCTCAGCTGCAGCTCCTGCCTCTGCCCTGGATTTCCTGCACAGGGCAAGGCCACAAAGCTCTAATTTTCAAACCCGATTTTAGACAACACAAACCAAGCTCAGTGTGTTGTTCTGTTGGCCACACCAACATGGGGAAGGAACCACAGGTGGGGTCCATGTTTAAAGAGACTTTTGCTTACAGACACTATAAACCAGCCCCCAGGATCCTGCTGCAGGAGGCCAAAGGGTCTCTGGCAGCACCAGCAGCCTCCCAGCATCCAAGAGGGTAGTGTCCAACCTGGGAATGCTGGAGCCTCTTGCAACCACAGGCAGGCAGGCAGCCAAAGGACTCTCCTCTCCTCTGAGCCTGCTGCCTCCCCTCTCTCCAACAGAGGAATTACATGGGTGTGCTCATGGGAGTCAGCACCAAAACATCATTCCAGTTCCCTGGGACCATCCACAAAACCCAAGCTCTGATTTAGCTGCTTCCTTCATGCCTCACATTCCCCCTAACCCTCACAGCTGCTCACTGGGACAGCAAGGGCTTCAGGTGAGCAGTTTATTACAATTCCTGCTGCTGCTGACAAAGTAAAGGGGAGGCAGCAACAAGGACGGCTGGCAATGGAGAATCCTCATTCCAAAGACAAAGACAAGAGCTGCCATCCAGACAGGCACCACTCCTTCACCCAACCTCCACCCTGGACACTGCAGTATGGGCCTAATTAAATTCATTGTCATGGCATGTAATTAAATCCCACGCTGGGGAATGCTGCAGCATAGTGATGTTCTGTCCCAAACCTATGGGTTCCTGTATTCCACACTTGGAAGAAGCTTCAAACTTCCTTCCTTCCTGCACAGCAAACACTTGGCTGGCCATGGGTCCCTCCCCCTGGGTTTGGGTCTGTAAGGAGGATGTGCTGTGATGGGGACTCACCCAGGCAGCAGGCTGAGCCTCAGGGACACATCCCAGCATCCCATTTATTGCTGCCTCTCTCCTCAATCAGCTCTGCCTAAACCAGGAATGTGACTCGCACTGGGAGCTCCAGGGGGATTTGCCCAGTTGAGTTTTCCTCCTGTGCTTTCCTTACAGAAGGGTTTGGACTGGAAGGGTTCCTGGCTGGCCACTGAGAGGTGTCTCAGAGCCAAACACCAGGACCATCACTGCCAGTCAGCAGTGGGGCAGAATGTTTGAGAGGAGAGGAACAAACTGCAGTTCCCAATCTACTGACAGACCCCGCTGCTGCCAAGGCCACCCAGGGCAGCTGAGGGAGCAGCAGCTCAGCATCTCACCCTTTTCTTGGTACATTACCATGGCACTGAGCAATTCTCCTCAGTGATACCCACCCCATACCCCAGCAATCCCTCCCTGCTGCTTTGCCAGGGCTGATCACATTTACATAATGAAGGCAGGAAACACAAAACCTCCCAGTTCCTCCTGTCCCCCAGCCTGTCACAGCCCATTAATAAACTCTAGATGGGAGGAATTAAAAGTGACATCTCAGGAAAAAAATGTTATCCCAATTTACCATCAAAGAGCAATCTCCATCACACCCAGCAGCTGAACCACAACTGTGAGAGCTTTAACTCTTCCTGAGCCAGATTGTACGATGTGGCCTCCCTGGAGAAGAGCTTTGAGCACTTTCCTCATCACACTCAACACCAGACCAGACAGAACAGTGAAAGGTTCCTCCTCTGAGCAATATCATACACTGCAAGGCTGGAGGGATGCCCTCAAAATCCATTTACCAGGCTGCTCCTGTTCCCACACACTGCCCAAGGCTTCCCACTGGACCCTGCTGCAGGGCATGCCGTGGGCTGAGAAAAATAAAGAGCCTGAAAATCCCCAAAAGTGGCAGCCTCCCTTGTCCACATGGAAGGCAAATGATGACACCCTTTCCCTGGTTCAGCTGAGCATTATTTCCAGGGACAGGTGAGTCCAAGGGACAAATGTGGTTAAATCAGAAACCCCCAGAGCTGTCAAGGCTCCTCTGGATGCAGAGCAGGTGCTGGCTCTGGCAGACTGGACAGAGTCACATCAGCTCCCCTGGCAGGAGATGGAGGAGACAGAAGCAAGCAGCAACCACTTCTATAGGATGTAAGTGCTGAGCCTTAGAAGCTGAAATTTAAGTGCAAAAGTGAAGAGGGAGAGATGGAGGAAAAATCAAACACAAAGAAATAGTTCTGCTGAGTGGGTGAAATACTTCAGCATCTTGTCCTGGCTGAGGACTGACCCACTTTGAGAGGACACTCCAACTGCTCCAGGTATGTCCCTGTCTGAATGCTGACTGGATCTGTCCTGTGGTTCCAAGTGAGACACACCATGCACAGGCAGGGGCAGGGGAAGCAGAAGGACAGTCTTAACAAACATCTCAAAAACAGGTTCAGAGCAAAATGCAAAGGACAGGGAGATCCTGAGACAGGCTTAGAACTGAACCAAATGCTGCATCCCAAGTGTCTCCAATTTCTGGAGGCCAGGACAGGAAAGGGATGATGTCCCATATTAGATCAGCAAACTCAAACCCAACCTCGTGGTTTAATTTCTAGGTCAGATCTATAACCTAGAGGAAACTGGCCATAAAAATATCTCAGGAAATTTACTCTCCAGTGAGGCTGAAATTTCAAAGATAAAACCTGATCACAAGCCTTCTCCTGCTGGAGAGGCAGGTGCCCTGCAGGGCTGCCCTGCTCTGTGACTGTAGTCCCCAGCTGCCCCTCTTGACAACAAGGGACAGCGATTAAGGAAAACCTTAGAGCCACAGAGCCAACCCCCTGGTGGAACTCTCTGTGCCCTTACCACACTCCCCCTCATTTTCATTAAAGGTCCTGGTCCACCTGACTGTGAGACTCTTGCACTTATTTGATGCTCTTTTTTATTTGGTTCTCATTAATAATTCTGTATCATCAGCAGATTTTGTCATCTGACTCTTCATTCTTTTTCCAAATAATTTATTAGGAACTGCACCGAAATTCTCCTTCCTTTTGTTCCCAGTCTTTTAGCCAGTCATTAATCCAAAAAACAACCACTCACTCATTACTCCTCAACAGCTCTTCAAGAACTTCAGTCCTTCCCACTGAAGGCACTGCCCCAGGCACTGACACAATCCCTGGCTCCTGGAAACCCCTCCAACAGATTTCTGAGGCACAACTCCTCCCTCCAGGGGGTCATGCTGCCTCCTCTCCTGTGCCTGCTTCATGGCTGTGTACCAACGTTCCACCCAACAGCCCTGTGAGCTGCTCTCTAAAGCCACCCAAGATCCTTTAGAGAAAGTCATCCCATTTCCACCTTTCATCTCTCTGGCACTGACACCCTTTGAGCACCAGGTCTCACCTCCCTGCCCGTCACTTGGCAGTTCCAGGTCTCAGCTTCTTTAAGACTCTTGGACAAACGTTGCCTGGGACGACAGAGGGACAGTCCCTTGCCAGATTTGCTCTGCAGCACCTGTGGTGGTTCTATCCCCCCCAGCCGCCTGTACCTTCTTGAAGAGCCTGATGACATCCTCGCTGAGCTGGGCCAGGCGCACGGTGACGTTGTTGGTGAAGATGTCGCTCAGCGTCGCGTGGTCGCGGCTCTCGCGCCGCGTCTGCGTCAGCACCAGGTACCAGCAGTTCACGGGGGACAGCAGGTGCTGGTCTTTCCTAGGGAGTTGGGGGAAAAAAACCGGGAAAAGGTCCAGTGAACAAGGCAAAAACGCTGTCAGCACATGGCCTGCCTCCCCTGCACAAAGCCAGCGGGATCTGTGCCCAGGGGAAGGCGTGTGGCCTCCCCCAGGCGCTGCCCTGCGGGGACACCCGGCCACGGGAACCTCAGCAGGGCCCCAGGCAGCCCCTTCCCACAGCGGGTGCTCTGCAAGGTGGCACAGCTGAAGAGACATCCCTGGCCAGGGATGCACTACGAGCACAGCTGTCATTCCACTGCACAGGGGCCTGTTTGGCACCCAACCCACTGGGCTGCTCTCAGTCCACTGAAAAGTGCTCAAGAAAGAGTTCTGCACCCAGTGTCACCTGAAAGTGTCTGTGCACAAAAACACACTCAGGTGTGCTGGGAGGGACAGCACAGGGACCCCAGAACATGTCTGCATGCACACACACACACAACAACCAGCACATGCACCTGGGTGTGAACCTGGAGTCACCCTGAGCCTCTGCCCTGCTGGGGCTGCCAGACCCAGGGCTGGGCACAGCCCACTGCACATGGCTACACAGGCACAAAGCAGCACTGAAGGGACCATCATTCTTAGGAGTGTCACACCAGAGTAATGACACACATGAGCAGCTGGCAGGAGGCACAGATGAGCCTGCTAAGGGCAAGTACAGAGCAGCCTGGAAGAAAAAAATGTATTAAGGGCGTCTCCCCACATGGGATGGACAGTGGGGACTCAGCAGGAGCAAGCACTGCAGTTGAGCAGACCTGATTCACTCCATCATCACCAGCACTTAGGCCCAGGTGTTCAATAAAGGTGGAGAGCCACTGTGGCCTGTGGATCCTGCACATCAGCAGCTCCCAGGACTGTGAGCACACCAAGCAATGGAGAGCCCTAACACTGCTCCGAGCTAATGGGAAAGGCCAGACACTCCCTGAGCCTGCATGGGCTCATCTCTGAGCCACAGCTCCTTCCTGGCCAATTCCTTCCCCAGGACAGTGACCCCGATGCCTGAGACCACGGCACTCAGCACTGCACAGCCACACAGCAGCTGCATGACAGAAGGACAGAGGCTCTGAATGGCAACTCATCATCATCAGAGTTTGGCATAAGGCATCAGCAAAGCCTTACTCACTGGAGAGGACGAGTAAACAGATTAAATGGGATTTAGTAATATGGAATAAATAGGATTTAGTAATAAAACAGCAGAAATCACTGCTTTTGCAGCTGAAACAAGGAAAAAATCACAGGAGGTTAGACAAGAAACAGACTGTGAAGAGCCCAAGGGCTGGGGAGGCAAAGGGCATCAGGCAGGAAAACCTCTCCCAGATTCTAAGAACTGAACAACAGCTGCAGTCTGTGGCTACCAAACTGAAGGGCAAAAAATTTCATCAGGAGCAAAGGGCACAACTGCAGGTGAGAGACTCTGTCATGGACACCACTGGCAGAAGAGAGAGACAAACACTGGGGCCCAGGGAGGCAAAGGTGAGGAGCTGGGGCTGATGGGGGGCAGGGGGAGCAGCCAGGAGCAGCCCCTGGCCCCGTGCCACAGCTGCTGCCACGTGGCCCTGGGCACTGATCCTGCCAGGCACATCCCTCGTGCTGCCCAGCAAGACCCCCTGCCTTGGGCACTGCCAGGAGAGCCACTCATGGCACAGGACACAGTGACCCCCCTCAGGCACTGAGCATCACCCCACAGAGCCCAGACACCTCCAGCCTGGCACACCTGGGCAGCAGGACCACCCCACCACACACAGGGCAGGGGCCTCCAGCAGAGCCCTGAGGCCACCAGCCAGCAGAGCAGCAGCAGCCACTGCCCTCAGCACAGGGCAGGCACCTCCAGGCTGAAATTCTGCCTCCAGTTTGTTTTTCCTTCTATTTTTTTTCAGATATTTTCTGTTTTAGCCAAGCTCAAGAGTGTGGTTAAACTGAAAACAAGCTGCTTTTGAAAACACATATTCATACATCCACAGATTTCACAATTTGCATCATCAGCTTGATTCTCACACAATCCCAGCATCCAGTTCATACTTCCTATTTCAAAGCTTTGTTTCACAATATTTCCACTAAGGATTTGCCTGGCTCCAACACTGCAGGCTCTGCACACCAAACATACATGCTTCACTGAAAATAAATGGCAGTAAATTTGATTTCCAGAAAATGCTTCCAAGCCTGAGTGCAAGACACAGCACCCATAAAGCTGAGGAGTGGGCTACCTGCAGGAACCAGGGCTAGAGACACAACCAAAGTCAGTGGATGAATGAAAGCCCCTTCAACAAGTCAGGGGTTTGGCTCCTTCCTGGACCCTGACTCCTATTCGTATTAAGGAAGCAGAGCAGTGAGCAGCTCGGGCAGCACAGCTGAGCAGCGCAGGGGGCAGCCTTGGAGGGAGGAGATGTGTCCAGCTGGTTGTGAGCCCCCCACGGGGGAGGCAGGTGGGACCCGATGGTGTGTGCAGCCCCTGCCCACCCCCGTGCCCACCCCC
>VXBA01003879.1:57607-71489 GCA_013399895.1 Serilophus lunatus
AGCCGCACACTGTGACCCCAGACCCACACACCGAGCCCCCAGACCCACACCGAGCCCCCAGCCCCACACCCTGAGCCCCAGGAGGGCAGTGGTGGCCCTGGGGGTGCTGTGCCATTTCAGGAGGGGGAAGGTGTCACTGAGAGCCAAGCGTGGGACCCCCTGCCCTGCCCAAGCCGGGGGGTTTCCAGCTGTGCACAGCTGGCAGTGGGGGCTTTTCCAGCTGTGAGTGACAGCTCCACGTGGGATCAGTGTGGCTTCACCCCCAACATCTGCCCCAGCCCTGCTGCTGCCCAGCTCATGCCCCTGGGACAGGCACCATCTGCAGAAGCCTTTGTCCCCTCTGTGCCCCTGGGGCTCGCTGAGGACACGGTGCCTGTGGCACTGCAGCCACTGCTCCTGTGGCCACCACCGTTAGTGGCCACGGGGCTCCCTCAGAGGCCTCTCAGCTCCCCCCATCTCTGGGTGGTGCCAGTGTTCCTTCTGCTGGACACAGAGCCCAAACTGACCCAAAAGGGAAGGGTGTTTCTCTTTGCTTCACTACCAGTTTTCAGTTGTTCTGGAGTTACTGCTCTGTGTTACACGGTTTATCACGTACACACAGAGATAAAAGAGCTGCTCTTCCTTTTTCTGTATTTTGTCACTTTGACCACAGCTTGGGCTCTGCCTCCTGCTCCCTCCCGTTACCTACAAATTCGGGTTCTAACAAGACTTCCCAGAAACCCAACTCACAACAAAATGAAGAGCTAAATCAGAGGATTTGGGGTGTTCTGCTGCCCAGACAGGCAGCCTTGGGGTGAACAGAGGCCACCAGGGTACCCCACAGCCCGGGGGGGCCTGGCCCTCATCAGGGTTTTTCCATTAACATTTAAATTCCACGGCCAGTCTGCCACAGCAGTGGCTACAGGAATCACCTCCCTGTGCACCCCCTGCGAGAGGCTTGAGCAGCACGTGGGCAGAAATAGGTTGATAATGGCTTTCCAGCCATCTGTGAGGAGTGTAAATCCCACACTGCATTCCTGAAACAGCCTCCTGGTGCAATCCCAGCAGAGCAGGGGCCTCCTGACCCTCTGGGACCTTGGCCAAATGCACAGAAGCTGAGGCCAAGGCAGCAAGTGTTACCCTTTCCATGAGATCTGCTGGCTCCTGTACCCCAATGGAACAAGTCCCACCACAAGACCTGGTTGGGAGGGTTTGGCAACACACCCCTGCTCTCCCTGTGGGAGAAGCTCTGCACAGGGACATTCACCATCTTCCTGCAAAGCAACACAAGCCAAAGGGTTGTGACACTCCAGCTGTCCCCAGCAGCAGCCCCCAACATGGAACATCACCAGAGGAGAAAGATCTTGTGGCCAAGTCCCTTCCCAAGGCTCTGCAGAAACCACTCCAAGAGCCTGGGCACAGCAGCCCAGACCAGCATCGTGGCCTAGAGAAACATCTGGAGCTGGAGGAGGCACCAGGCCCTGCTGGCAGCCATCAGAGTCCCACCCCCTCTCCGCAGGGCACAGGGTCTGTGCTGGGGCTCCTGGCAGGAGGCAGCCCAGGGACAAGGTGACACAGGGACAGGGATGCCAGAGCAGCAGAGCTGCCCCACCTCCTCTCCTCCCCCAGCCCAAGGCACACCCCTCCTGCATGGAGGATTCAACCCACAACACGAGGTGCAGCTACTCAAGGCCTCACAGGGCATGTAAACCTGACCCAAGAGAGAAGATCCTCCCTGGAGATGTCTGAACCCCAGTGGGTCAGGCCACCTGATCCAGAGGTTCAATGCAAACAGGGGCTCATCCCCATCACCCCTTTCTGGTTTTTAACTGAAGCACAGACACTCATCCTGCAGCAGCCAGAACTTCTCAGGAAACCACTGCAGCAGGGGCAACAGGTCAGACCAGATTTAAAACACTGGTAATTTTTCTTTCCCCTCATTTTTCACCCAACATTTAAAATGCAAATGGAAAAGAGTCATAAAGTTTCAAAAATAAAGCAACTGACTGAGTCATTTTTTTTGCTTTTACACTTTCAGAACAGAAGTTAGTAGGGCACTCTTCATGAGAAAAGCAGATGTGGGAGCAGAGCAGCCCTGACCAGAGATCATCACTGATCTCTGGTTAGAGCCACCACAGCGATGTTCATCCAGCTGTCACCCAGCACCAGGGAGGGGAATTCCATCCCCCTGGAAATGACACATCAGAACTCGTGCATCTTTCTAGGTCACAAAACATCTTCCTAGATGACAAACAAACCTCCTGCCACCAAATAGCAGCTGCTTTTGGTCTTGCATTAAGTCAGCAGAGGCTCCTGCTGCACAGACTGTGCCCACACCAGGCTGGCCTTGGGGTCAGTTGGCAGCACCATGGCAAAAGGGAGACCCACAACCTGCATGCAAGGCCAGCTTCTCTCTGAACTGCATTCTGGCAATTCCATGGCATCAACCTTTTCCCCAGGAACCCTCTCAGCCCATGTCAGCCCTGGACTAATGCTTGCCCAGACACAGTGCTTGTGAGTCCTGAGCCAGGCTTGATGTTCAGCATTATTAGAGATGAAAAACAGAGCAGAATTTAGTCATTTAATACCCTGTCTTCCAATAACTGAAGAAACACCCCAGTGCCATTGAGATTGCCATGGACACATCATCAGAGGCAGGGTGATGGCACAGGGAGAGTGATGGGAAGAATGGCCAAGTCCACACATCTGAATCCCAATTTCCCATTGCTAAAATGTGACATAGTTCACCCAAAACCAGCACCAGGACTAGTGGAGGATCACTCCAGAGCTGGAGAAGGCAGAATCCAGCGCCAAGGAGCTGCAGCAAGAACACACTTAACCAGCCTCTTAAAATACACCTATTTTACACAGCCACTCCTGAGCAGGGGAGAACATCTGTTAGCAGAGATGGGGCTGCTGAATTGGAAATGGGAGAGGGCAAGGAGGACCCAAGGAAGCAGCAAAGTGAGCCCTGGGATGTGGAACAGAGCCAGGGGCTCAGTGCAGGCACTCACAGGCACAGGGCACAGGGTTCAGGGGCCTGCCCTGGCCAAAATAAATCCCTGCACAACAGAGGGAACCTGCTGTTTGCCTGGCAGCAGAGCCCTGTGCAGCTGCAATTCCAGCCTCACCTGGTCACACCTGCACCTCTGTCTGACTGGGGGTGACCCCCGTTCCCTGCCCCCACACCCTGCTGGGCTGGGCTGAGGGCCCTGCACTGGTCACACTGGTCACTGCAAGGGGGAACTTACAGCACTGGAAGGTGGAGCAGGACCACACAAATGCTCAGCAGCACAAAGCTGTCAGGGCTTTGGGGTTGGGCTGGGTTGGTTGTCTGGCTTGGCTCTTTTTCCTTGGTTTGGGGTTTTGGTGTCATTTGAAAGAAGCCCAACTTCCAAGAGGTCCATTCCAAGCCTCCCCCGCCCTGGTGCCCCTGGCAATCCTCTGCTGCCCACGTGTTCTGGGGGGTCGCCCCCTCCACCAGCCCCTTGTGCCCCCCAGCTCTGACCCCAGCTGCTCCCTAAGCAGGAATAGGATGAGAGAGGGGGAAAGCAGAACAGTGGCTTTGCCTGTTAGGAATATAAGGGATGCAGAAAATCTGTAAGAACTGGCTGAAGCATTAGAAAGAAAGAGCTGAACAGATCTGCTGTGTTTGCTCAAGATTTAAGAAGAGCAAAGGAAGCCTCACAAGAACAGATGGTGGCCCTTTCCCCCAGAGAAAAAGCTCTTGTGGCTGCCCTCCTGCACAGGCAGCACCAGCTCCAGAGCCCTCATCTGCCCACTCCCAGCACATGGGAGGCACCAGGACGGGCTGGACAGAGTGTTTTATGCACTGAGTGCCCCAAAATGATGTAACCAGAGCTCTGGGCTTGGGGCTATTAAAATGCAAAGGAGGATGTATTCAAGCTGGGAAAAAAAGAGCTGTACAAGAATGTGAATCCTGCCCTGAGCCACCAAGATGGAATAAAGAAGATCATTAAGTGGTTCACTCCAGCACCTCACATTCCTTAATCCAGGCATGGAAAGATTTCACAGATCATTAAGAGAGTGGAGCTTTGCAGACAGTTCCTGGTCAGCCTTGGGTATCCACACAAGCTCCCCAACCTCTGTACAGCCCTAACAGGATCAAGTATTACACACACAAGTCAGATCAGATTATCCAGCAGCACCTTCTGGATTGAAAAATCTGTGCATTCACAGATCCACTGAACCAATTCTCTTCCAGGGTAATGCTTTACATGCATTAAAAATATAAGATAATTCCTTAAAGAACTTTTCATCTCTCATCTCCAAGCATCCTGTAAATGGTAATCCTATAAACCTCAACCTCTCCAAGAAAGAGGGAAGGATTACCAGCCTAATTTTACAGATAGGATAAACCAAATCTTTCCTCGGACATCTCTGCCTTTGCTTTGTCTCCCACTGTGCCATTCTGCAGTGGAGAGGAGTGTGAGCTTCACTCCAAGGCCAAACTGCTCCCAGTCTGAGGGAGACACAAGAAACAAGGAAGAAAAATTGCTTTGGAGAGAACAGACTCAAATTTAGGAGCCTGTAGCAATCAGCAAAAACAACAGCAGCAGTTGCCTGATTTCTTGTATTGGCTTGATTTAACGTCCCTAAAAGCAGCATGGGCATCAGGCTGCCTGAGGGCACCCCCAGCATCCCCAGCTCCAGGTCCAGGCTGTGCATCCACACCAAACCCCCTGTGACCCCCCCAGCCTGCCCAGGCTGCACCTGGAGCTGGTCCCCCTCACCCAAAATGCTCCTGTGTGTCCTCCTGGCCAAATCCCCCCCTGTGCCTTTGCAGTTGCAGCACAGAGGGCCAGGCCAGGGCAGGGCACCAAGCAGCAGGGCACAGCAGCTGCCAGGGCAGCAGTGGAGCTGCTCAGCCCAGGGCCTCTGCCTGCAGACCAGCCAAACATCACCCAGGGCTGAGCCTGCTCCTCACTCCTTTCCCACACAAGGCTCCACATGGGAACAGCAAGGGGCAGCTGGACTGATGGAGGAGCATCCCCTGCGCCAGGGGCAGCACAAAGGCAGGGAGGAATCTCACCTTCCCCAAAGCAGCACAACACTCCCCAGCAGCTGCAAGTGGGGCCTCGAACTGCAGCAGCTCTGGGGCGTTTCAGAGGGAAGAGAGACCTGCAGAACCCCACAACTGCACTGTAGGAACACCCCGTGGACACTCAGAAGGGAATGAACACACAGCAGAGAACCCAACAGCTGCAGGGCAACAATCTCCAAAGGACTTTCCACAGCAGACAGGACCCAGCCCTGCACAACCTCCTCATGGATTCAGCATCTACTACAGACCTGCAGGAAGCTCCAGGCTGCAGACAGCTCAGCTTGAGGGGAATAATGTGCTCCGTGTTGGGATCACTGGATTGTGTGGCTGCCACCCACAGGGCACAGATAATCACCCCTGCCTGCTTCACTTCTGAGAGAGTCATCACATCCTCAGGACATAGTGATCACCTTCCTGCCTTCTAAAGGAGAGGAAAGCAGCACAGAGCACACAGTCTTCATTTATTCCATTTTTATGTGGGTGCAGAACCACATGGTTATAGATAAACAACACTAATGAAAGCCCAGAAATAGCCTGGGGTAGTGCAGGAGTGTTGAATTCCCACCCAGAAATCAGAAAGGGCATTAAAGGTAGCTGGGCAGCCCCAGGGGAAGGGAGTCAGTGACAAACACAGTTCATGTGCCCCAGTGTGCACAGACTTTTCTTGGAGCACCACGAGGACAGAAAGGGCTCCCCCAGCCACTGCCCTGGCTGAAGTCAGCTGTCCCTGCAGGGATGCATCCCTGCCAGCAGATAACCCCTCCAGCATTTCCCTGGGGATGCAGAGCCAGAACTGCTGCACTCTCTCCCTGCAGGGCTCTCCTGCCAGGCTTGCCTTGGTCACACCTGCAAGGGCTGGATGTGAGCATGCCAGCACTCCTTCTGTCAAGGAATAAAAAGAAGCATAAAAAAGAGAGTCCCTTCCTTCTCTTCTGCTCACACTGTGATGCCCTCACTGACAGCCTGATGGAAATCTGGCAAAACGTTTTCCTTTTATGTTAAAAAAAATACTTGAAGCCCAAAGTTGTTACTCAAGTCCCCCCCAGTTATCAGAGCACACCCTCAGCAACAAGGGCAAGTCAAGCTCAGCAAGAGAACTCCATGTTCCTGGGATTTGCCCTGTCCAAGCAGCCTGTGGGCCCAGCCATTTTAACCATCACCCCAAGCCCACAGAGCACACGAGCATTAGGTTACACCTTGGGAGCACTCCACACACGTGCCCTCTCTCTCTCTCTCCTCTAATACCCCCTGGTTTGAAGCCACCAGCCCCAGTTCTACCCACCTAAAATGGCAGAATTCAGCCCCAGAGCTGCCCTGAGTGCTGCTCCCCAGTGCCAGGCTGCCCCTCACACCCCTGCCTGTCCTGGGCACAGCTCCCTTTGTGCCTCTCCCTGGCTTCATTTATCCCCAGACCAGCCCCACTCTCAGAGGGACCCATCACTGCCCCAGAGCCTTTCTCCTCTGCCCCAGGGACACTCACCTCTGCTGGGATGAGCCCTCTGGAGGGGCAGCAGCCCCTCAGGCTCCTCCAGACAGCCTTCTCTTCTTCGCTCCAGGTGTTATCCTCATTCTCTCCCACCCACCGACTTGCCCAAATTTACAGACTCTGGCCTTGGTTTAGCACCACCCAACAATTGGGCCTGAGCTGAAGCTCAAACCTGTCCCCCCAGACTGTAAAATGCCTCCTTGTCCTGGCAGGACAAAGAGCCTGGGATGGGGGCAGGTCTGTGCCCTGGCTGTGCACAGTGCCAGCAGGTCTGTGAGCCCTTCTCCAGGGATTACTCACTCCTCACCCCTGTCTGCCAAGGCACTCTCGTTTCATCACATCACATTTGGCTTCCAGAGCAGGATCTGTAACCCAGAGCACAAGAACACAGCCAGTATTTTCGGGCCCTGAGTTGCATGTGACACCACAACACTCCTCTCCATTGCTGGTTCAGAGGCAGGACGGTCCAGGGCCAGTAACACTGACAGCTCTGCAGAGGTGGGGGACCCCCCAGCACCCCCAGACCTCACTGTACTGCCCAGACCCCCCCCAGCTGGCCCTGGCCATGGAGCAGAGACTCCAGTGCCCCTTCCTGTGCCAAGGACAGGCTCCAGCCTGTTGTAGCCTCAAGCTGCCTGTGCTCCCTGATAATAAAAGCTCCGAGAATTTAACCCTGACTGTGCAGGGAGGCCACTCTGGAATGGTGGGACAACCTGCCATCTGCTTTTGTCCATCTGCATGCTGCCTCCCACAAGATGGTATTGAAGGGACACAGAAATGAGACGAGGAGCAGGAATGGACTCTTGAGGTGGGAAGCACATTTCAGAGACAGCCTTTGAACCACCCAGCTGGGTTCCAGTCACTGCAGTCTGAAGGGACTGGCCATGGCTGCTCACATAAATGCTCCCTCCTTTTGTGCCACATCCCTCTTCCCTTTGATGCATTATCATTCTCTGCTCCTCTTGATTGCTTTTCAAAAGCCATCTAAATTAATGCCAATTGGTAAAGGGCAATTATTCCTATGAATAATTAGTGTATGCTAATAAATGCAAAACAGGCCACGTTTCAGCAGCACTGCCTGTTCCTGTCGTGACAGTCCCTGGCAAAGGGCACCTCCTGCCCTGACAGGGGCAGCTGTGCCCTCACTGCAGGGCAGAGCCACCCTGCTCCCCGAGACCCACACACCAGATCCTGCTCTTTGCCCACCGAAGGGTGGCAGCTTTGCCCTTACAACAATCCCACAGGAATCTGCATTAACAAAGATGCAGGAGACCACAGAGGGAGGAAGAGGATGTGAGCAAGAAGAAGACAAAGGCAAAGCAGCTGTTGCCAACACAGGCAGCAAACAGGGCTGGAGCCTCCCTGTGCTGCCCCACTGACAGCTGGCAGTGCCAGCACACATCTGGCCCCTGGAGCCAGGAAGGGCTGGAATCAGCTCCAAAGGGCCCCCAGCCCCCAGCAGAGCCCTGCAGGCTGTGCCTCAGGCAAGCACCAACAGTTACCCCCCCATGGAACCCCCTGAGCTGAAGGGCTGCACACACAGCCCTGTGCAGGGGGCCCAGCACACTGAGGGCATTAAATGGCACACAAGGACAAGCACAAACACCTAAGCCCCTGTTCAGCAATGGCAGGAAGCTCCACAAGTGAGAACTAAGAGCCTGCTTAAAATTAAAGGCAGTTCAGAATTCTCTGCAAACTGCATTTGGTGTCTCCTCAGAGCCACAGAGGTTCTGGCACCAAGATGGGAAAGACTTTAGTGAACTGTGAGAAACATTTCAATGCAGTCAGAGACCAACCCACCACTATCTGCTCAGTGAGCTTCTACAGACTGTAACCTGAGACAGCACAACGACCCTGAGAGGGCTCTTCCCCACCACAAAGGCTTGAAGGACTCAGCGTTGCTCCTGCTGGACTCTGAGGCTCCCCCTGCCAGGGTCTGCAGCCTCTCAAGGTCCCCCTGGGTCCATGCAGACCCCACAGCAGCTTCCCTGCAACGGCTCAGCCCAAAGCTCCAGGGGCTGGGCTCCACCTGGCACACAGCTGGACACAGCTGCACACAGCTGGACACAGCTGGACACAGCTGGACACAGCTGGACCCTCAGGGAAACTTCACGAGCTCTCCAAGGCCATTTTCCCCCTGGAGAATCTCTCCTCACAAGTTTGTTTCACAGGCACTGAGGAAGCACAGGAACAAGTCACCTCCTTTCTGCACAATAAAACTGAGTTTCAACAGTGGGGAAAAGCATCGACCCCATTCACAGCCCAAGCAGGGAGGGTGTCACAGCTCCAGGCACTGCAGGGTTTCACCAACAGACCAGAGGAGCATCTGCCAAAGATGTCTGTGCTGCCAGGAAAATCCAGAGACACATCACAGGCATCTTTTGGGGGAAATAATGGCTGGATTAGTAAGTCAAGAGGTAAAATGTTAGTTTGGAAAGTCTTTTTGGGCAAGGAGCCTCCTCCCCAGAGCCAGGGCTGTCACTGCAGGGAAAGCCTGGCTGCCCTGGGGCCCCCCCAGGCCACAGACCCCTCACAAACACCTGCAAGCCACAGCCACTGGCACAGAAATGATACAGCTACAATTATTTTTTAAGGTCAAATAAAACTGTGAACCTCAATTTGAAGTTTTCTAAATGTAAATTATGAATAAAATCACCATCTCTTCAGTAGAAGGTTACATATTAATGTTTCCCTGAAACAATGTCAGTCTATATGATGTAAGACCAGACCTTACCAGGGATTGACTTTAAACCCTTGAATCCAGTAACAAAAATCTCCCTTTAACTCAGGAGCCACTGATTCAAACAAACACTAAAACTGAACAAAACAAGGCAGAAAAGTTGTCCAAACTCATTGATATGTGAAGAACCCAACTAAATTTAGACAAAGATTTCACTAATAACTGTAAGTAAATGAACTTTAAAACACATGGGTTTACCCAAACAATTTTACTGTAAGTGTTAATGGATTATTTTCTCACTCCCTCTCCCAAAAAGTGTCACAAGATGCCTTTTAACATAAATGATGTCCAGTAAGTTGCCTCCAGCCAGAATATTTTACCAAGATGAAGAACAGCTGCATTATACAGAGCTATAATTATGTTTGAAGGGAAAGATCATCACCGTGGCAGTAAGATTTTCGATTTGGATTTAACACCAGTGAGCAAAGGCAATGCCCACAAGAGCAAGGTCCAGTCCCAGGAGGCCTTTGAGCATCCCCCCCTGGATAAGGGCTGTTCTTTGTCTCTGATGAAATGTGCTTTTAATGAGAAGTTGAACAGGAACAGGAACAGGCCCTGCTGAGAACTGGGGAAACCACAACTCGTAACACAAGTACCAGTTTCAGCACAGTAACAGGCACCAACTACAAAAAGCCCAACATCACATTTATAAGACACTCAAGATGTGACCTGAGGCCAAAGAGCATTCCAAAATCTGCAGGGACAGTGGGAATGTCCTGCTCATGCTGCCACTGCCAGACCAGCTCACCCTCCCACGGGACCTGCAGCCACTGTGGGCATGGGGAGCCAAGGAAACTTCCCCCCATGGAAACCCAGGTTTTCCTGGGCAGCATTCTGGACTGCAGCTGCATCTCCAGTCGTGGCTCTTCAGTTCCTCAGCCAGCCAGAGAAAGCTGAGTGATTACTCAGAAATGTAAAAGTTAGAGTTCCTTTCCAGGCAAACGACAAACTAAAGCAGGCCTGAATTTGTCCTGCCTGTTCTCCACAGGGACTAACTCACCCATCTCCAGTCACATGGAGCCACACTAATTGCAATTACTGATTTTAGGGGGCAACTCTTCCCTCTTTCCCTCATGTTTAGGTGTCCCTGTCTCTCCTCTCCCCCCTGTGGATCACACACACCAAAACCAAGGAAAAGGGAAGGGTTCTGAAATTCAGTATATCCAGCTCTGAACTGCTGGCCAAGGGGGAAATCAGAACTGACCCAGGATGCCTCAGAGCTTTTTTAAGGTGCAACTGAACATCCACAGGGCAATGAAAAGTCTGACAGAGCTGCAGCTCCAGTTGTGATGGGGTTTAGCTCCAAAGTCCTGACACCAGCCATCCATTTTTCTCTGAGAACTGAGTTGCAGGAACACACAGGACCTGGAGCCTCACAGAGCTGCTCCTCCTGCCTACATGGACCTTATCCTGACACTGCAGCTTCCAGGCAAGAACCCAGTCCTGCTCCAAGGAGCCACTGCATCCCCAGGCTGGGGCCAAGAAACTGCACTCCAGGCTTTATCTTGACTTCTTTACACAGCCTTTGTCCCTGTAGTGTTCATTCCTCGTGTCCTGCAAGGAACCCCCACCCAGCAGGGCCCCAGCTCCAGGGCATGGTGGCCATGGCACCCTTTGGTGGCTCAGCAGCAGCAGCCAAGGCCTGCCACTCTCCTGGCAGTGCTGTCAGGCAGTGCAGGGCCAGATGGATGTGTTGGTAAATAAGGCAGATCAGCTCTGTCAGGCTGTAATTGGTTTTAGAACAAGCAGCTCCCTTGATGACAAACAACAATTAAAGAGAGCAGAGCCCCACAGTGAGCAGAGGGGAGGGGTGGCAGTGCCCCCAGTGCCACACACAGGGCTCCATCCTAGGCAGCCAGGAGAGCACAGCCCAGCTGCTGGGGATGCCAGGAGCACGGGGAGCCTCCTCCTCCCCCCAGACCCCTGGTGCCCACTGGAGCTGCCACTGGAGCTCCAAACCCCTGGGCAATTCAGGGCCTGCAAACCCCAGTGTGCCTCTGCCCCACTCTGAGCACAGCCGGGCAGCTGGGACTCCTCACACCAAGATGCTGCTGGGGACAAGGGGTTCTCCCCAGTGAGCTCTGAACACACACACTCTGCTAAGGACCCCAAAGAGTGAAGGGAGGTGTCACTGAAGGCTCCTTCCCTTTCCTGCAGAGGCACACTGCCACCATGGCCAGCTGCAGGCTCCCCCTGCTCCTGGTGGCCGCCAGTGTCTGTGTCCCTGTCACTGCAGCGTGCAGCACACACAAGGACACTGCAGCAAACCCTCCCACGCCCTGTGGCTTCAGGCAGGGCTGGAGCCCAGCCCTCCCAGCCAGGGAGGTCCTGAGCAGTGGGCAGTGACCTCCCCATGGCCAAAGGACGCCAAATCCCCACTGGAAGTTCAGTCTGTGACACTTCATTCTCTGCCTCTGTGACCTGCAAAATGCCTTCCCTGCCCCCAGAGCCTGGGGACAGGGGCAGCTCCTCTCCCCCCAGCCCAGCCCCCTCCTCATGCTCTGCCCAGGGGCACTGCCTGGGCAGCACAGGCACAGGCAGGGACAAACCATGCATTGCTCTGGTCCCCTCTCCTGCCCAGTCTGTAGCTGACCTCTGTGATTCCAGCAGTCCATCTCCCTCTGCCATCCCACAGAGCAATGACTGCACGAGTGCTCTGTTACGGTTTCACTTGCAGGGCTGTAGAATATGACATTTTCACTTACAGTAAGCACACACTTAGTGCTTCTTCAGGGATTTCAGCAAGACTAGGTCAAGAGCACACAAGCACTACACAGGAAAAACTACTTTTAAAGCTGTGAGTCACTCAGAACATGATCCAGCAAGATGTTAAAAGGAACAAAAATGCTTTGGAAGAACCTGCTGAGAGCCTCCTTCCCAGGTCACTCATCTATTCCAAGTTAAAATTCCTTTTTTGCCAGACTTCCTCGGGCTCTTCCTGAACTATCTGAAAAATCCAAGTGGATATCCTGATTTGCAGTTTCATTTATTACACAGCAGAAGCCCCACTCAGTAGTACAAGAGAACAAGGCAATAGCAAAGTGCCTACAAAACATTTGAAGCATTGAGTGGGAAGTAAAATAAAGAATGATTAAAGGAAAAACTGGCAAAATACAGGAGTTTGTGTGAGTGCAGCAGCTGTTTCCAGGAAGACACCACCACTAACTCTGAACCATTCTGGAGCCTTTACACGGGTATTTATGGACATGCCTCAGCCCAGTGGCCTCTCAGGGCATTGCTTTGATGCTGCAGGAGAACCTCTGAGTGTCCAGCCAATTGTGTAATGCTCTGAACAGCGAGAGAAACTCTCTCCTGATCTCTCCAGCAATCACATTCCACCCCGAAGCTCGATGTCCACTTGTGCTGACCTCAGCATGCTCCACTGCACACAATATTGACTGTGAAAGTACTCAGTGCTCTGGAAAACATGCCCACTTCCAAAGGGAAACAGCCAGGAGGCAACAGAGCCACACACAAACACCTGCAGGTCCTGCAGCCTGTGCAGCACAGTGACTGCCCTGGGCAGGAAGGTGCCAACCCCTTCCCAGGGAGCAGGGACCCCCTGCCACACACCCCACCCCTGGAGCCACAACCAACAGCACCTTCACCCACAGCAGGAGACCCCCCAAAGGAGGAGCCTTGGCCTGGCATCCCCAGCACTAACAAGCTGTCTGGAATGAAACATCTTTGGGAAAGGCCCAAGTGATCTATTAACCTTCCTTCACACATGCAAGATCCCAAAATCTGGAGCCTTTGCCAACACACAAAGCTTTAGGCTGCCACACCAAAGGTTTGACCTCTAGTCTTTGTTCTTCCATGAGTTCCATAATCTCAATGATTAAAGCATCATCAGAGCCAAATTTCCATGAAATAAAAAACCAGAGGGGATGGAGACTTCTTCTGAAACCCAGTGCATTGAAAGCCATGAGGGCAGCAGGGCTGGACAGCCAGTGCCAACTGCTGCAGCAGGACTGAGCCAGAGCCTCCACACTGCTGGGGATGCTCCGAGCCCCCACTGTGGGAGCCCCCTCACACCCCAGCTGCTGCCACACCACAAGGTCACACACACACACATTCAGCTTGCATCACACAGCACAGCAGCATTCCATCACCTTGGGCAGGGAAGCATTTCAATCCCTGCCAATACCCATGTTTTATCCACGTGAAGCAATTATTGATCAACGAGTGCATTTGACAGAGAGAACATTACACCCAGACAAGGCCAGCAACCTAAAATCATAACACTTCTCATCTCAAGCTCAGGAATCTGTTCTTGAGGTCATCTCCTCTAAATGTTCCAAGAGCACAACATTAGGGTTAGGAGCCACCGAAGCACACCGGGAAAGCTGGCACACACTTCTGGGAGGCACAATACTTGAGGCACTCAGCAGCACAAGACATGCAACCAAGAGACTCTCACAGCTGCAGCTTCCTCCCAGCTCCCAGCCCCCTGGACCCCAGGCCCTCTCAGGCCAAACTGGGGAACTCACACCAGTGCACCTTGGTTGGTAAAACAAAGGGGAAGATTTAAAATGAAGAAGAGGATTTGAAACTTCTCCCTCCCTGCCATGGCCAGGACCCTACAGCTGCCTCCTCACAGCCCTGGGACAGA
>VXBA01003879.1:75904-99834 GCA_013399895.1 Serilophus lunatus
CACACGTGGCTCCCCCATCGCTGCCCCCAGGAGCACAGAAGGGCAGCGGGGCTCAGCCCCAAACCCCCCCGGGCCCTGCTCCTCCTCCCAACCCACAGCCACAGCAGAACGGGCTCAAATGGCTCTAAGGGACCCTTTCCCCTCCGTGCCAGCCCAGGTGCCCATCAGCCCCTCTGGCACTGAGGCCTGACCCCCGGGCCCTGCTGGGAGGTGCTGAGCCGGCCCAGCAGTGCTGACAGCTGCCCCCACCCGCCCTCTCGCACTCCCGACAGCCCGTTCCAGCGCATGTCCCCGCACCGCTGCAGCCACTCCCAGTGCCCGGGGCTGGCCCGCCCTGGAGCCACACAGGGCTCTCCACCTTTCCCCCTGCACTGCCCCGACCATGCCACGGGGACCAGCACCGTGCTGTGCTTAAATTCCAGTCCCATCCCCTGTAACAGGACATCACTTCTTCATGTTTTCATCTTTTATCATTTTCATATGTCGGTGTTTCTGTGCCCAAACTTTCGCCATTAGTCTCCCCTGCTGCCACTTCCCCTTTCCTTTCTCCCTGTTTCTCGTCCGTTTTAGCCTTTCTCTGGAGGTTTGTGAATCCACCTTCACCCGGGTAGCGAGGGGTTAGGTATGAACAGAACAAGGACTCAGTCCCCGGAGGGAATGCAGAGTACCTGGGACACCGAGGCAGCCCACACCAGTGCTGCGGGCCAGGCAGCCCTGCTGGAGGGAGCACACGCGGAGCTGGGTGCTCACAGCCACAGCCCCAGGGAAGGCAGAGCTGTGACACCCTCTGCCCCGGCAGGGTCACACTCAGCTCTGCTGCTCACACGTGTCCCCCCCCAGGGCCTCGGCTGCCAGCCCCCCTCGGGTCCCCACCAGCGCCATGACCAACTGCTGCTGGCACCAAACCCGGCTGCCCCCCTCGGGCTGCTTCCACGGCTCCTGTTCAGTGGGGAGCAGGGGCTGCAGCAGAGCCACGCACCAGTCCCCCCCAGAGCCACGCACCAGTCCCCCCCAGAGCCACCCCAGTGTCCTCCCCCACCAGCTCAGCACCGTGGGAAGGTCACAGACACCCTGGTCCCCACAGGGAAGTGACAGCGATGGGCACCAGCTGTGGGCACTGCAGCCCCTCCAGGGTCACCTCCAGACCACCCCGGTCCTGTGACTGACCCGACGTGTCCGGGCATGGAGCTGCCACCTCCCCGAGGGCAGTGGGCAGCAGCACCCAGCTGGGTCTGACTGCCCACCCTGCCCACATCCCAACGAGCCTTTGTTCAGGTGGACACAGACCAAACAGCCTCCATCGGGAAACACTCCCGGAGCTGTAATTAGGCGTAAACATCAAGGACATGATGAGTGGCCCATGAGCAAACTGTCTGCGTTACAGCTGCCCAAAATGCGATTGCTGGGGGGCAATAAAACCCCCTCGCACGAACTGCAGCACTGGCGGCCCCACGTGCGAACCACGAGGCTCCAGACGCCGGGCCAGGAACGTTCACAGCACGGGAGGACCCCGGTTACAACCAACCAAGAAAACCACTCGAGGCGTCTGCAGCCAAGCCCGGGCACAGCCCAGAGACAGTCCTGCCCCAGCGAGCCCCCTGCACCCCAAACACCCAAACCAGAGACCACCCGGCCCGGGACACCCCCGAGAACAGCGTGGAACAAACGCAATCCCCTGCCCTGAACCGAACAATACCCCAGGCTAAAAGAATATTTCATCTGCTTAACTGCAGGGTGCAATAACATCAATTTGCCCAAATTACATACAAGCAGAAAGGTAATTGGCACGGAGCAGAGCGTGTTGTGACTGTTCCATCACTCCACAAAAGACTGAAATGCAAGAAAGTAAACAATGGCACGAAATCAAGAGCCAGCCCCTTCCCCAGGATCCCTCCCTCCGGCACCGCAGCCGCAGCTCGGCAGAGCCTCGTCCAAGAGCCGCCCGTGCAGAGCAGGCATCGCCCCGCCGGGCGGGCACGGGGAGCTTCACAAGCACCGCTTAATTCGCAAAACAGCTATTTTACATTTTTCATTAACTTGGCCTCGGACTTAAGCACAGTGAAGTGGTGAAGGCACATCCACATAAAAACCTGAGCAAAGGGAGAGCGGAGCCAGCTTTATATAATAGCAGGGGCACTGAAGGGGGCAACACAAGGAAAAGCATGAAGGTGAAGCAGCTCAGTATCCTCCAGCAGCTAAGAGAATTAGCATTTGTTGCAATAGTAAATGGATTTATGAATTGCAGTTACCAGAAAATATCCGTTAATACGCTTTGTTACCGACACTGGGAACTCCTGAGCGTGCAATACAGAGAAGGTTCAAGTATTTCTCTGCCTCCAAGCAGCTCAACCCTTCCCCGGGCTGCAGAGCTGCCATGTGTTACACGTAACAACTTTCTTTCCTGACAAGAATCAACTCGGAGCCTGAGATTTGATGCTTGGGGGTCCGAACAGACACGACCTTCAGTTTTATTCCGCTCCAACACCCCGGAACGCAGCGGCTGCAGCACAGCTCCGCACCCCGCAGCAGGACCGGCGCTTGCATAATAGCGACTGCGGGCCTGGAGGCGCGGGGCAGGAGCAGCACGGCGGAGTTCCTTACATAAGGACCGCAGGATCGATGTGCTGCTGGCCGGGAGGCCGCGGGCAGCGCTCCAGGCACCGCACCCCGGGGCTGCTGCGGCCCCGGCCCCGACCGCCGCCCATCCCCGCACGGCTCCGCGGGGCCGGGGCACCAATGCCCATCCCCGCACGGCTCCGCGGGGCCGGGGCACCAATGCCCATCCCCGCACGGCTCCGCGGGGCCGGGGCACCAATGCCCATCCCCGCACGGCTCCGCGGGGCCGGGGCACCAATGCCCATCCCCGCACGGCTCCGCGGGGCCGGGGCACCAATGCCCATCCCCGCACGGCTCCGCGGGGCCGGGGCACCAATGCCCATCCCCGCACGGCTCCGCGGGGCCGGGGCACCAATGCCCATCCCCGCACGGCTCCGCGGGGCCGGGGCACCAATGCCCATCCCCGCACGGCTCCGCGGGGCCGGGGCACCAATGCCCATCCCCGCACGGCTCCGCGGGGCCGGGGCACCAATGCCCATCCCCGCACGGCTCCGCGGGGCCGGGGCACCAATGCCCATCCCCGCACGGCTCCGCGGGGCCGGGGCACCAATGCCCATCCCCGCACGGCTCCGCGGGGCCGGGGCACCAATGCCCATCCCCGCACGGCTCCGCGGGGCCGGGGCACCAATGCCCATCCCCGCACGGCTCCGCGGGGCCGGGGCACCAATGCCCATCCCCGCACGGCTCCGCGGGGCCGGGGCACCAATGCCCATCCCCGCACGGCTCCGCGGGGCCGGGGCACCAATGCCCATCCCCGCACGGCTCCGCGGGGCCGGGGCACCAATGCCCATCCCCGCACGGCTCCGCGGGGCCGGGGCACCAATGCCCATCCCCGCACGGCTCCGCGGGGCCGGGGCACCAATGCCCATCCCCGCACGGCTCCGCGGGGCCGGGGCACCAATGCCCATCCCCGCACGGCTCCGCGGGGCCGGGGCACCAATGCCCATCCCCGCACGGCTCCGCGGGGCCGGGGCACCAATGCCCATCCCCGCACGGCTCCGCGGGGCCGGGGCACCAATGCCCATCCCCGCACGGCTCCGCGGGGCCGGGGCANGAGCGCAGCCCCGGACAGACCCCGCACCCCGGGACAGGCCCCCTAACCTGGGACAGACCCCGCACCCCGGGCACACCCCGCACCCCGGGACAGACCCCGTAACCTGGGACAGACTCCGCAACCCCGACAGACCCCGCACACCCCGCACCCCGGGACAGACCTCGCACCCCGGACAGATCCCGCACCCCGGGACAGATCCCGCAGCCCGGGCACACCCCGCAGCCCGGGCACACCCCGCACCCCGGACAGCCCCGCCGAGCCGGCCCCGCACCCCGCCGGTGCGGTGGGTGCCGAATGCCCCGGTTCCCACGCCGCGGGCGGGGTCCGTCGCTGTCCCCGCGTGTCCCCTCCTCAGCCCAAGGCTCTGGCCCCGTTTGGACGCCGCTGGGCCAGGGAGGCTGCACCGCAACAGTTAAAATGAGGAAAAGAAGGAGAAAGCGTTCGCTGCAGCAGAAGCAGCAACAGCGCTTAAGGCTCCTTTGCGGGGGTCCCGGTTGAGCAGCCGGGGCCCGGTGCCACGAAACCCCAAACACGTGCCAGCAGCGTTTCCAGGGGCACATCCGAGCCCCCCCACGAGCGCCGCTGCGGACTCGGGCTCGGCAGATGCCCGAGGCGCTGAGCGGCTCCTGTGTCCGGCTCCAGCCACCGCTCTGCACAATGGGTCCTTTTGTGGGTGTCCTGTGAGGGGGGAATTCAGGGACATTCGATGATTCACAGTCACTCTGCCAGTTCACATAAAATAACCCCAGCCCATTACACAAATAATTTACCTAGTGCGAGCAGGCGGCACAGAGGAGCATTCTGCATCCCGGCGGCCGGGAAAGGCCCTGGGAGCAGCGAGACAAAGCAAGGGCTTCTCGGCAAGCACAGAGTGCAAGGGGCAGGGCTCAGGGAGGGCAGGAGCTGTGCCAGACCCCGCTGGGCACAGGGACCACAGGGCAGGGAGGGCACGGGGACGGTGGCCACGGGCACGGGGCGGTGTTTGTGGTGGGGCAGCAGCCAGAGACCGGTCCCTGTGGCCGGGTGTGCGCCGCGGGGGAACATCCAGCTCTGGAGTTTGGGGGCAAACCCCTCTGGGGGGTGAGCAGGCAGCGCCTGAAGGGACAGGGACACCCGCAGCGACCCAGCGGAGCTGCCCTGGGGGATCCTCCTGGTGCCCGTGTGCTGACCCACGGGCAGTCAGGGGCGGCACAAGTGGAGGGGGAAGCAGGACCCAGAGGGGCAGCCCGGGCACACCCCGGGCACACCCCGGGAAACCCCGATCCGACAGCCGGGCACAGGTGAACAGAGGGAGCCAAGTGGGGAGACGGGGCAAGAATGGAAGAGCTGACAGGGGAGGGCTGGGTGCAACCGCCCGTGAAACACGAGTTACCTTTCGACAGTCTCACAGCACTGGGAACGGCGGGATGGGCACCGGAGCCTTCCAGCAGTGCTCCTGGTTATTAGTTAGTAGGATGATACAGGAGGCAGACAAGAATGAGTCAAAATGCTGCATGCAGGGAGGTGGCTGGGAGATGAACTTATCTCCCAAATATTGCTTAGCTTGGGTGAGAAATTTTTGGCGGTGGGAAGCATAACAGCTGACATGGGGAAATGGAAGAGAGAGCAGAGCTGTTAGAGGCTGTGGTAAAGGAAAAGAGAAAAGTAACACAAATTTGTACAGAATGGGAACATGAGATTTTTTTCTTGGGAGGAATTCTGCACCAAAAATCTGATGGGTGACAGCCCTCCCAGAGGAGAGGGTTAAACAGGGCTGGGAGCTGATCCCAGGGCATTCAGACACAGGCATGAAAACAATAAAAGAGTAGGACATTGTAATCAAAGAAAGGAGAAAATGGGAATGTCTCAGGCACTTTCCTGGCCTTAATAAATCACCTGTCAGACAAAAGGCTCAAAACCACAGCCCGCTGTGGGGAATCCACACAATCCTCCCATGAACACGCTGCTCCTCTGCATAGCTCAGGCTCAATGTGTAGCTGCTGCACCAAAAGCATGAGTTTGGGAGTAAATCTTGCTCTACAGAAGCCCACAGTTTTTGGCATAACTGCCCCAATGGGAAAGAGGAAGAATAAGGAGCATCCTGCCAAGCCCGTGGCAGTGCTGCAGCCGTGGCCTTGGTGGGCTCTGGCAGTGATGCTGCTGGACTGCCCACACATCTGCCGGGCAGAGGTGGCCTGGGACTGCCCACAGACAGGATTTGGTGAGCCCCAAATGTGGCTGCAGCCCCTTCCAGGGAACCTGAGAAGGGGCTGGGATGTTGTGGGTGCCCACTCAGGGCTGTAGTGGGAGCAGGGGTGGAGAGGGGCCACCAAGGAATGCTGAGAGGTGTCAAAAATGATCCTTCAGGAATGTCGGGTCTGTGGAGAGAGTGGTACTGGGGCATGAAAAGATCAGTATATACCAACAGGGCATCCTCTCCCAAAGCAAGCAAAAGCCAATTTACACAACGACTGGAAAAGCCCAGGAGTAATGATGTCTTGTTCCTTTGCAGCCAATACTGCTCTGAGGGCACCTTACAGTTCAGAGCTCACTTTCCACAAAAAAACTCCACAGAAACAGGAAAAGAGAAGCACAGGCCATTTTACAATGGATTCCTCCCAGAGGCAGTCACTTCTCCTTGTAACACCCACAGGGATTTGACAGCAAGGACCAACATTTCCGAAAACAACATGTCCCACAAAACAGATTTTGATTTTCTTGCCAGATTGGTTCAAACATATGAGGCCACCTCTGAAGTCAAAGCCAAGTGTCCAGGGGTGTTACACATCTTTTTCTAGGGTGGTCCACAATACAGTGGTGAAAGAAAAAGCCCCAAACAGTCATGTAATGATCCAGCAGGGTTAGGGGACTCAGATACCACCAAGAATAAAGAAGCAGCGACGGCTGAAGAAAAATAATCCAATCATGATCTTAAATAAATAACATCTAGGACTGCTTGTGGAATTTCAACTTAAAACAGCTTCTTACAAGGAAGGATTATATTATAATTCACCTTGTGACACTTTCAACACAGAATTTTTAAATGAAGAACGGGATGGGATGGGATTTAATCATAATAAACACTTCAAGCTTGAGGTATAGAGAACCCAACAGTAACTATGGCAACGTGGTCACTCCAGTAAGGCTAATGCAGATTATTTCCAGGGCAGTAGCCTTGTGTGTGCTCAGGAAGCAGAGGTAATGTTGGCTTAAAGCAATTCCTAAATTAAGGAAAATTCTTTAGGCAGAAGCTGTCTTGCACTCTTTGTTTCCAGCTTCAGAGTGTAAGTGTTTCATGATGTGCTGAACATACTCACAGTGGCCTCAGCAGGGTATACCAATGCTGCCTCCAAAGAGACACTGGTGTAGATTGCCAGGAGTGTGGCAGACACTCTGGTCATGGATTCACAGACTGGTTTGGGTTGGAAGGGACCTTAAAGCTCATCTCGTTCCACCCCTCTGCCATGGGCAGGGACACCTCCCACTATCCCAGGTTGCTCCAAGCCTGGCCTGACCCCTTTCAGAGGTGGGACATCCCTCATACCCACTCTCACACCAGTAGGGCTTCTCAAGGGGAGGCCAGAGCCAGGCTAGAGGCCACACCAAGCCACCCTTGATATGAACGTTGAGCTGTTTGTCAAAACCCTTCACAACCTCGTGCAAGTGCCACAGCTGCAGCAGCAGCACCAGTTACCCACCCCAGAGTAAGGCAATGTGACCCCAGCTCTGCTTCCTGAGGCCTCTGACAGGCAGAATCCCCTGTGCCACACCTTGGGTTGACAGAGCTGGGGAAGGGGGATAGCCTTGACTACTGATGCATTGCTGCATCCTTTGCAACCTCTCTGGGATGTTGCTGTAGATCCCTGCTTGGTGATGGCAACTCTCCTACTCCAGACTCGGGTTCTCCAGGAGATGTGGGCTCTGCCTCGAGCTCACGGGACCTGCAGCAAACCAGCCAGAGTGGGAGAAACTGCCCAGCAGGAGAGAGATCAGCTGCAGCAAGGTCACCTAGAGAGTAAAATCTGTGTGAGGTGGGGCAGCAGAACCCAGCCCTGCTGGTCTGCTCTGCAGGAACTGCACAGCTCTGCCAGGGAAAGACTTCCATACAAACATTTCCCAGTGTAAGGATAAGCTGGTTGAAGACATGTAACATGGAAGTTGTTTATGCTGTACTACACACCTTTTTTTTTTTTTGAACCTTACATCCTCTTTCCTGCCAGCAAAGTGCTGTTATCTTGTCATATTAACAAAAGAACTAGATCTCCCTCTGTTCTCTTTTTGCTCTGTGTAGTGAAGTGCCATCGTAACTTGGCACTGACAGAGCTGTATGGATGTGACCTGCCTCTGCACCCAAAATAACTGCAGCCAAAAACAAGTCTTGATTTCTGTATGCAGACACATGTTTCAGGTAAAGCATCCCAGAAGTTTGTTGTATTTATTTTATAGGAGTTTCCAACAGCTCAGTCGTAGGTAGAAGGGTATCTTCCAAAAATACAAGTGCAGTATCCTTGCAGCCATGAATATTCAGAGAAGTAAAAGAGCACTGTAAATATGTGCCCATCTCAATCCCTGCCTTTTCCACCGTTACCATTTTAAGCCTTTGTGGTACCAGTAGAATTCAGCATTACACTGCTTGATGATTCAAATCAAGTAAGAAATGGGGATATTTATTTGTGACTAAAAGCAGAAGGAATTAGGATAAACAACTTGGCAACAGCAATCCTTCCCCTTAGCTCTCACTCCTGTCAAAGGCGTTGGAGCCACGAGCTGCTCCAGCCCCCTGTGACTGCAGAGGCCACGGACGCAGTGAACGGATGTTCTCGGGGCTGAAACGGCTCTTGCGAGTTTCCTGCTCGAGATCTGTGGCCTCCGTTTCCTCGGGGAGGTTGCCCAGCCCCTGCGGTCAGAGCTGGTTCCCTGCTGTGACCAGCAGCTTCCCCTGGTGCCTGTGCAGCCGCTGCTCACCCTGTGCCCACACTCGGGCTCTTTAGGAAGGATATCCCCTGCACAGCACTGGCATTTTTGCTTTAATATCCAAGGTACGCATCTGAAATCCAAGGTTTAAGTCCTGCCCACAGGACGGGGTGGAGCCCTTTGCCCTGTACTGCTCGAGCCCCCCAAGAAGCACTTTTGCCTCGCAGCTCCGTGGGCAGTGACAGGACCCTGCTCCTGGTTCACCCCGTTGGGCTGCAGCCTTGGCTTTGACTCCTCTTGGGCCCATCCCTCCTGCACGTACCTTGCTGAAGCTGAAGCTGCCAGAGCCACACTGTTAGTTATACTCCCACTAATTCAGAGTGAATATTTCATGTGCACAGTCACCCCCCCTTACTCCATATGTCATTGCCTCTGCCTCCATTTTCTCCCATTTTACCCTATTCCCTCCCTCCCCAGGAGTGAGAATACCCCCCCTGCACTCCCAGGAGCCACAGCTCAGTCCCACCATCTCACCTTCCACAGTGTGGGCACAGCTCTCTTCAAACCTCTGTCATCTGGTGCAGTTGGATTTGCAGTTTGGCTGTGACTTGATCCATGTTTTGCTCACCTGTGATGCTGCTGTTCTCTCCTGGTTACCTGCTCTCAGGAGTCCCTCCCAGTGCTGGTGGCAGCCCCTGTTTTGTGTCACCTCAGACAAACTCCAGTGTCATTGTCTCCCTCGGCCCCATCCCCTGCAGCGCTGAGCGTCAGCCCCTTGTCACACGTGGCACCCACGGGTGACAGTCCCACACGGGGACAGACACTTGCCCCAAAGGCTCAGGGCTATGGTCACCCCCTCCAGGATCTCTGGGCCTCCGGACCCGAGGGTTGGAGCCCTGAGGGTGACAGTCCCCCCATGTCAGGCTCTGTTTCCCCAAGCCCAGGGGCTCTGTGTGTGCAGATGGATCCAGAGATGCAGCTCCATGACCTGCTCGGGGTCTGACCCAGGGGAAGCACAGGCTGCAGGGTGGGGGAGGGAACTGAAGTGCAACAGTGCTTTCAAATCCATTTTAACATTCCTAAATCGAGACAATCTCTGTTCCAGCTCCTCAGATTTTACATTTCAGCTCTGTACCACCAGCATACGTTGAACTTTGCAGAAGCCTCACTTGCCAAGAACTGCTGGTTTCTTTTTAAAGAATATCAAGGCTTTGGGGATTTTAGTATAGAACATGAGTTGTGGCTTAAAATACATGATGTCCACATGCAGAAAATATGAAGCCAAGAAATCCAGTGTTTATAATCACCCACTGGATTTAAAAAAGTTAATTTGATTTAATTGGCTTCTGAGGGAAAGGAGGAAAGAGCAATGCAGGAATTCTTGTCACAGGAAGGCACAATTTCCATCTGAAATCTAACACAATTAATGCAGCAGGAATCAGTTATTGAAGGCAAAAAAGAAGGGAAATCAGGAGTCAATTGAGTTGCTGCAAAATTTAATATCTTGCTGTCATCTTTGTTCTTGGGAGAGAGTTGCTGTAGCAACAGACCAAAAAAAGGACTTGCACAAGAGGAGGAGCTTGCTGATCTTTTAACAACATCTCTTTATCCTCCCTGCATCCCTGTTTGTGACCAATCAGTGGCACCCTGCAGTCCCCATGACTGTGGACACGAGCAGAGCCTGCAGGTATCACACCTGTCACACACAAGGCCGTCTGCAGCTCCTCTCTGCTGGTCACACCATGGCAATTCTCTTCTGTGGGACTGAGCCTGCTTTTATCACATGCAAGATGCATCTATTCCTCCATGCATTTCCATCACCAGGGACTCTGCACCCTGCAGATCAGCACTGCCTGTCACTACGCAGCGACAAACAAGAGACAGCTTTCCCTACCACTGCCTTTCCAGATGATGCAGAGGCACAGGAGCTCAGCAGGACAGGGCATGGGGCAGCAGAAGGCAGCAGCCCCAAGGTGATGACACGGGCAGGCAGGGCAGAGCCTCCAGAGCTGCACACAGTGAGCAGCCAAGAGCTCCAGTGCCAGTGCCTGTCGGGCTGTCAGTGTTTTCTGTCCCTCCTATGTATTGTTCCAAATTTAGTCACACATGATCTCCACTTCTCCATCTGCACTGTGAAACCCACTCATGGCGTTTTTAGGCACTTTGGGATCCAGAACTTTTAAGTGCAGGAGCAGATTGAAGGGCAGCCATGGGACATTCCCTGTGTGCCCTGTGGAAGGGCCCCTTCACTGCCCAGTGGGATTAGCACCTCCCAGCCTGGCCACGAAGGTTCTGAACATCCCTGCACCCAAACAGGGTCCCTGCACGTCACAGCAGTGTACCTGCTGTGGTGCTTGACTGGCCTTGGCAGCAGTGCAGAGGAGGGAGGGTGACCCCCATTCCTGCCAGCGTTCCCAGCAGCTCTGTGCTGCTTGGCACCAGCGAGGGGCAGGAGGAGCACGTGGGTGGGCATGGGGCCCACTGGGACAGGAAGGGGGGCTGATCTGGGACACTGAGATCCCCCTTTTCATGTCTGCAGGTGCAGTTAAAATTCCTGCTTCTTCCTGAGGTACTTCCATGTCTGTTGATGCAAAGGAACGTCCCTTGTGTGTGGGCTGGGTGTCCCTGAAGTCCTGCCTCTGTAAATGAGCACCACTGACCAGCCCAGTTTGGTTCTTTTTAAACTTCACCCCGTTACTCCTCACTGCAGCCTGTCCATCTGCCCTGGTGCACCTGCACTGAGCTGCCAGGTGATGTGGGTGCCCAGCACACCACAGCTCACCCGAGCACAGGGCAGAGCCACCACAGCACCCCAGCCTCACCAAAGCCATCCCAGTGTCATCCCAGCACCATCCCAGTGCCATCCCAGGGCCATCCCAGTGTCATCCCAAGGCCATCCCAGTGCCATCCCAGCACCATCCCAGTGCCATCCCAGGGCCATCCCAGTGCCATCCCAGCATCATCCCAGTGCCATCCCAAGGCCATCCCAGCACCATCCCAGTGCCACCCCCGTGCCCCCAGGGCCGCAGGGAGGGCCCTGCCTGCCTGTGGCCCTGCAGGGGCAGGGGCTGGAGCCCTCCTTGACTCTGGCTGGCATCTTTGCCGAAATTGCTCAGGTCTGTCGTACTTGGGGCAAAAGCTCCCGTACCTGGAGCTGGAGCCGGGCCCGGGTGGAGGGGCCAGCCCTGCCCTTTGTTCGGGGCCAGCAGTCCCTGCCCACTCCCGCGTTGCCGGGGGCTTCCAGTGGGAGAGGGGAGAGGAGAAAAGGAAAAGCCTGGGAAACTGAGCCTGCCCTGTGTGCGCACACAAAGCGCCATTGTCCGGGCTCAGAGATGCCGTTCGGGGGGGCAGCCTGTCCGCCCCCCCAGCACCGGCTCCGGGGGAGCTGCATGCGGGGCCTCTGTCTGAAGTGACAGCGATTGATGAGGGAAAAGGGGCCAAGCAGAAAGCACAGCTCCAAGGAAGAATTCAGCGCTCTCATTAGAGCTGAATGTAGCCGGGCAAAGGGGCCTTCTGCTGGAGGAGCCCCAGGCTCCAGCCCCATTCACAGCTTCATTGCAAATTCCAGCACGACAGTGTCATTTCCTGAACAGAGTGGAAAGTTTTGGGGTGTTTTTAGGTGCCCCTTCAAGCGACACAGCAGCGGCAGAGAGACCTGGTGACCCAGGGCAGCTCTGAGAGACTGAGGCTTATTGCATTCCCTGAGGCTTCAGCCGTGTCGTAGCCGCCCCCCGGGAGGGGGTTTTTGGCTTTCTTTAGGACCTTGGACCAGGCACTGAGACACGGGTTCAGAGCATCACTTGTGACTGTCCCATGCCGTGGATTCTCTGCCCCTGGCCACACACCAAAGGCCCCCTGAGCCCAGGGCGTCCTGCTGGCACCTCCCCTGGAGAGGGGAGGCTGTTCACTGGAGCAGGATCGGTCACACCTCCCGTGAGCCCTTCGCTGCCCTGTGCTGTGCCAGCAGCCTGGCCCTGGCCAAGCCCCTCTTGGGTCTGCAGAGGTCTCGGGCTCCCCCCGCAGCACTGAGGTGTCCCCAGGGCCGAGCCCAGGGCTGCCACTCCCTGGGAGGGTCACCGAGCCCCTCCTCAGCTGCAGGACACGATATCCCGCAGCTCACGAGGAATCCCGAACCTTCCCCCAGGCTGCAGCCCGTGCTCAGCCATGAGGGTGCCCTGGCACAGACGAGGGCTGGCAGTGCCCGCTCTGCTCAGAGCCACGGGGATGGAGCAGCAGCCTGGGGCGGGCACGGGAAGTCTGTGAAACCATCACAGCAACTCCCTGTGGGCACATCTGAGCCTTGGCTGCGCCTGCGGGATGCAAACTGACTCCCGGAGTGAGGCAAGGACAGCAACCCACTTCTATGCTGTGTCTTTAGAGCTGTTTTCTTCCCTCTATTCCCAGCGCCACTGTACTTTGGGTTTGACAATTTGTGTGCACAGTGAATCTAATTTGATTTTTATCCGCTTTTGTCTCCCTCTATTTTGCACACTACATTAAGCTTTTGTTCCAAGGCAGTTAAAGCAGATTTGCTGTGTGTTTGGAGCTGCCTCGCGGTGCTGGCAGAGCCGCAGGGCACAGACAAGCATCACGTAACAGATATGCTATCGATAAGGGGGAGGCTTGCACAATGGGGAGGCCCAGGGAGCCGGGATCCTCAACGACAGCACTAAACCCGACTGTGTGGGAGCAGGTGCCTCCAGCTGGAGCTGCCCCCTGCACAGACAGCGCTGTGGTGCCTGGACTTAGGGAGTCTCCAAGGGCTCTGCCAGAAACAGGACTTGTGCTGTTGTTCAGCTACCCCCTGATGTTTGGGTTCTCCTTCCCCTCTTTCTAAACTCACGATGTGCTGCTCTCTCAGCCCTGTCAAACACGGAGGCAGAGCAGCAGCTGTTTGTGGCCCGAGGTCTGTTCCTGCAGCCCCCAAAGGCACCACGGCCCTGCCCAGCAGAGCTGAGCATCCCACCTCCACTGCCAGCCCAGGCCAGCTCCTCCTGGGATGCCACTTGATCAGCTCTGTGTGAATCTTTCCTTTTAGACAGGCTCAGGAGTGTCCCTACGTTTTCTAAGTATAGCCACGACTGCTTTCCAGAAAACAAGCTGCATTAATTTGTGTTGGCACTGATTTGGCACTGGTTTCCCATGTGCCAATCATGATGATACATTTCCCTTTCCAGCCTCCCCTAATCACTTGAATAGAAAAATCTGGTTTATACTGACAGTGGCAAAGCCATTAGCAATTATTTATCTGTACATAAATCCATAGATGCTTAAATGTACTTAGATTCAAATGCCTCGAGGAGGAAACAAGGACAAAAGATATTTTGTCACAGGACAGTAAAAAGTACATGGTATGAGAGAAGCTACTGGTTTAACAATACTAGGAAAATTCTTCTCCCTGCTGGCACCCTGCTGTCCATGCTGCCCTGGCTGGGACTGAACCTCCCAAAATGGGCTGCATCTTCCAACTCATCCAAGTTAAATGACCTCTGGCATGTGAAGCACTGGGGTATGTGCCCAGTGCAGGTTCCCAGGGAACCTCTCAGGGGAACACTGCTCCAGGAAGGGAAAACTTCATTTCCTGAGGGCTCTCCAAAAACACAGCTCAGGAATGAAGGCACTGACCTGAAAATCCCAAGCAAAAGCTTGAGTCAGTCATCTCCAAAGGCACAGCCCATGTGTACAGGGTGTCACCCTCTCAAACAGCCAGATGGGCCTTTGCATTCATTTCACAGCCAGAAAACAGAGGCAACCTTGGCTCCCTTCAGCGGGATCCCAGGGGTCCATGTCCTGTGGCACTGGAGTGGCAGCCCTGCAGAGGTGTGGCACCAGCTCTCACAGCTTCTCTCTGTGAGGACACCACCCTGCACTGTGGGGCTCCTGTTCCAAAGCACTGGCACTGCAGCCATCCAACTGGATCCAACAGCCCCAGGTTTGAGGAGCAGAGCAAAACACATGTGTAAAACAGGAACTCAGCAGAGCTGTGCCAGCTGTCCACATGCCCAGAATCGGTGTCAAACGTTGCTGTCAGATCTAACTGGCAACCTCAGCTGTAACACAGACAGCACAGCCAGCTTGCTCCCAGGGACTCTTGGCCAGTACTTTTATGAGAGGCAACAGTTTATGGGGGGTTTTAATTTAAAATAAAGGCTGGAGTGATCTTTCATTTTAGGTTTTAATTAAGCTCCCAGGCCTCAAAGCTGCAGAGTAAAATCCTGAAAAATATAATCCATAAGCATGGTGAGGTCTCAAATGTCAAAGGCGAGCAAAATCCTGAGCTGTGGCTTTAATTGTAATTTCATTAGTCCAAAGGACACAGCATGTTTTCCAAGGAAGCTTGTGCTTTGCCAGTGCTCACACTCTGACTTTCTGTAGCACACATCAAATGCCAATCAAGATGTGTATATAAGCCCACATTTCATTCTTGTCACAAGATGCTGATCTATCTGCACTCAGGATATTATTTTTTCCATCCTCTCACACTCTCTCTCAACCCAAAAAGAGCTATTTCCAGAGCTCTTGCCATGTCTCAGGCTGAAGGCCTCAATCCCCCATTCTTTACAAACCAGTCCCAAGCCCCCTGTTTCCAGGCAGCATAACCCAGGACCCTTGGGATCCATGGGATCCACGGGATCTCCCAGCACCCTCAGGATGAGTCCCTTCCCTGAGCAGTACCACCCACCTGCTCGGCTCAGACTTCTCCCCTTACCCTTCTCTTTCTGTCTGGGCCTGGGTTAGTTTTTCCCCCGGGAGATCTGCAGACAGCCCAGGAACATTGACAGAGAAGGGCTGGGAGTGGTGTCCAGCGCAGACAGCTCCCTCCCCGCTGCTGCTCGAAGGCAAACAGCGCTGGCTGCGGCTCTGCCCCAGCAGTGGCTGTCTCTGTTCCTGCGGCCTTGGCATCCCCCTGCATCCCCTTGTGCTCCTGCCCCAGGTTCTTCCCAGAGCTGTTCCATTGCCAGTGTCTGGCATCCAGCCCTTGGCAGGTGCTTCAGGGGAGGGAATAGAGCTGAGAGCAGCCCCAGAGCTGCTGCAGCCTCGGAGGAGCTGCTGCCTGCACAGAGCTGGGCCAGGGCACAGGGAGCCCCAATTCCTGAGCAAACTACCTGCAAGGTCACTGTTCCATAACCAGCTTGAGCCAGGCCATGGGGGAGCCCATGAAATGCTGCAGCCCTTCTGCTGCAAAGGCTTCGAAACTGCTACAAAACCTTGGCACCAGCACTGCAAGATCTTTGCTCTGACATTCTGCACTGAAACAAATCCCACTAATCCACAAACTGTTGTGTGAGTGTGGCTCAAGCTGACACGTGGGGGATGAGCTGCTGCTCCCTGCTCCCTCAACTGTCACTTCTCATCCAAAACAGCTTCAGCTCACAGCACATCCAGGTCAAGAAAAGAACCAGTTCGACAGAGATAGTGACTGACACCTCCACACTCTGCTGTGATGTGAAAGCACTGGGGAATCACCAGTAAGGAAAACCATACAATGGGGACAACTGGTGCCTCCCTAAAGCTCACTGCCACCTACTGACATACCCCACAAAATAACGCAGGAGTGACTGAACAACGCTGGCACTCCCCTGCAGGAGCCACACCCCACATAACGTTGGTCCTCTATGACAGCCCTTAAATACAACACACTCAACACATCCCAGGCAGACCTGGCTGCCAAGGCCCACCACGGGAGCAATGGACACACACAAGTGAGGAGTGTAATGCTGTGGAGGGATTGCCACACCCTCCAACCCAAAACCTCACAGACAAGAATTTGGGTGAGTGACTTGTACCAGCAATAAATTGGATTCATTCCTATGAAGGGTCATCCTCCAGCACTAAGAAATGGGTTGGAAGCTTGTTATGTTTCACAGTTCCAAAATAACAAGGCTTGGTTCTCTGGCTTCACTGATTTGCAGCTCAGACCAATTCCTGTGCCTGCTGAAGGGGTTCCCTCCAGCCCAGGGCAAGGCTGCTGGGGGGGCCAGCTCTGGAGAGCAGCACAGCCTGGACACAAGGTTGGGATCCCCAGACCAGGACACTGACAAAGTGGGAATTACTGCCATGCCTGCAAGTATTTCAGATGATCCACACTTGATGAAGAAAGTCTGCTCCTAACAGCCACGTAGTCATGGATATAGAACAAACAAATCACTAAATTGCAGAAAAACAGTGAGAAAATTTAAACCTAGTTTGTTCTGGACTCTGCTCCCTGTGGAGTTGCACAATTTTCCCAGTTTCACTTTAAAATACCTCCATGATTTAATGCCAAAGAGCTGGGGCTCGGTGTAGCCTGGATTCCCCACGGCTGATTTCACAGACTGAGCTCAACACTGTCTAACTCAGAAGGCATCTCCCTTCAGCCTCTGAAAATCCCAGGGCTGCAGAATCTGTTCAGGGCTCAGTCAGATATCTGCTCAGACAGAGCATTCATCACAGCACAGTAACACCCAGAAGTTCCCATGTGAACCAGAACATGCAGGGGGCTGTCTCTGGCCCAAAAGAGCACATAACTGCATGAAGAATTAATACAGATCAGTGGCACTACACGAGACCCTGCTGGGGACTGTGGGTTGGAATGGAAAGGTAATTATCAGATATGAGTTTTCATCTTACTGGTATCTTTCTAAAATGATTTAGGATGAGCAAGCCCTGAGGCCTGAAAGAGCTGCTGGGTTTGGCAGGACAGGTAGCAGGGAATGCAGTGTTTGCACGTTGCTGTGTCTCCCCCTGATGCTCCCAGCACAGCACTCCAGGAGAGAAGGGCCCTCCCTGCCCTGTGCCAGCACTGCCCCCAGAGCACCCAAAAGGTGCCCCCATGGCACAGGTCAGGCCCCAGGGCCAAGCACAGCTGCCAGCACACGGAGTGAACACGGGCAGGGGATGGGAGGGCATGGGGCAAAAGGCACAGATTTTCCTCCTATGCTCCAGACACCTCCCAGCTGGGCAGGGGGCAGCTCCCAAGCCCAGGCTCAGAGGGGCCGTGTCCTCCCTCAGCAGCACTGGCCTCAGGGGCCACTCTCCCACTCACTGTCCAGCCAGGCTGCAGGCAAGTGCAGGATGTATTTGAGGACATGAGCTGACACTTTAGCTGAGCCACATCCAGCCCATAGAGGGGACACGAGGAAAAGAAAACCCCCAGCAGAGTCACCCTGCAGGCACAAAGGTCACTCCCATTTCAGCCCAGCTTCTGCTGTCAGGGAGCTGTGATTTCCCAGCACAGCCAAGGGAGCCTCCCGTGCTGCACATGTGCTGAATGCAGGACCTGCTGCTTGTCCTGCCCAGGACACTCAGCACCTCCCATGTCACTGGGCTCTGTGCAGCACTGCAATCATTCTGCCTTTTCTCCCACAGAAATGACTAATGGGGAGTTGGAAATAACTGACCCTCCAGGAGCCAAGGTCTGAGCAGCAGGTTGTGCACGGGCAGCCTCGGTGAGAGGTGCTGGTTACACTGACTCAGAAGGAAAGAGGCCACAGCAACCAAGTGCCACTGCCTGGAACACAGCACTGTGGTTATAGAGAGAAGAGCCTGAAACTGGTTTTCCTCAGCTCAAAGGACCAGTGAGAGCAGTTAATGGATCTGCTCAGCGTGGGTTACCAGGACAGACACTGGGCCAGCAGTGAGGAGTGAGGGATCCCCAGATCTGTGTGCCCAGAGCAGGTCACACACAGGTCAATGGTGACACTGCAATTATGATCTATGACCTTGCAATACCCTGTAGATCTTATACATTCCATCCCAGAGAATAACTAAAAAGACTTTATAAGAGGGGGGTTTTTTGGGTGTTGAGAAGAAACTTTATCATTTCCTTGGCCCTTATGTGATACTTGGCAGGTCTTTTAATATGCAAAAACCTCAGTTGGCTCACTAATAAATGAGCTGTTAAAACAAAGCTTCACATCAAAGGCAAACCCAGCTGCAGACTGAGGATGCTCAGCAGTGTCTAGGAGCTCCCTGAGGCCTTACATTCTGCAGCACCAGTGTCCTTCTGGGCTCAGGTAGGAGCTAATCAGGTGTAACAGCAAACACAACAATGCACACTGTGAGGCCACAAGAAGATTATATACCCCACCCCCCTCCTGATTTAAGCTTCCAGATCTGTCAAAAATAACTGCAGGGATTGTTAGTTTTCCAATCTTTAAAGCTCTTGCCAGCTCCACCTGCACTGTGACCATTCCCTGTCTTCTGGCTGCCAAAGCAGATTCAAGATCACGAAGTTGTACCTCTGGCAGGGAGAGGAAGAAATCCTGAACTGTGAAAGCTCTTCCCTTCCCCACACCAGCCACTGAGGCAGCACAAAGGACTGGATCCCATTAGCCCTGTCTGACTGGTCTGCAGCTTACATCACAGGCTGTCTATCCAAACTTTATTAAGACTTTGCCAGCAGCAGTTGAGGCTAAAATGGCATGAAAAAATCTGAATTGTAAACCACTTCATCTCTGCCTGCTTTTTAATTTTTTTTCTGTAAGAATCTTTCCTTTGCTAAGTTGTCTCAAAGTAAATTTGACTGCAGGTTAGAAGGTGATCAGAACAAATCCCCACAGTAAAGCCATAGCAACCTTCTGAGGGGCAGTGAGCACTGCACAGGAGGGAGCAAACCCAGTACCAGCAAGCTCACAGCTGGAATGCCTCTGAGAAGGAAGTGGTAAAGCCACTGCCCAAGGTCCCCTGAAAGCAGGATTTTCTTCAAGGAGTCACAAGAGGGAAGAGCCTGGTGCTCTCACATGGATCCTTCCCTGAAAAGCTTTCTACACTGCTCACAGCACTTGTACTTTGGAAGGGCAGATTTTGCATTGCATTTCTCACTGAGTATATTGAAATACAAACCCATATTTTAAAAGCACTCTCTGGAGCCAGGGAACTGCCCTTTGAGACATCAAGCATGGCTTCAACAGAACACATTAGAAGTCACAGACAATCTATTTTGTATTTCTGAAAATTCTCTCTCTGAGGCCAATAGTTACAAAGTCCTCCAAGATGGACTCGATCAAACTCACCTTCTCTAAATTCTTCTAAACTCTCACAGTTTGGAGGACTGAGCCCATAAACCAAGAGCCAGAGCAGCTCAGTTCCTTCCTCAGGTCACAGGTTCTGGCAGGAGAACACACAGGCTGCCTGCAGTAGGAAGAAAGGAAAAATTTCTAGGAGACAGAATACAATGTTTGGCATTCACTTTTAGGAAAAGGAATATACTAAATTACATTTGAAACTGCTGATCAAGACCCATTCCACTTCTTAAATTTCTTCCCTAACTGGTATTGCTTCGCTTTCCATTTCCAACAAAACCAGCCTGATCCAATTAAATCCAATCCTATTACCAGCTAGTGGCATTGCCCTGAGGGAGCAGCAGTGTCCTCCCTCCTGTCAGAGCTGACTTCATCTCAGGGGGCTCTTCACCTGCTCAACACCGTGTCTTTAGTGAAGAACAAGTGCAGCAATTATCAGCTGATGGCTGATCTTTCTTGTGGGGAGGTGGAGGGTAAATACACCTCGATTTAAGCAAGAGATTGGTATCTCCAGATCAGCTTCCAGGGGCAAACTGGAGAGAGAGAAGATCTTGTCTGAGAACCTTCCCAGGCCTTGGGCACAGGCTGAGGAACACCTTCAGGGTTCAGCAGTTGTGTTCATGTCTGCTGACAGAAATTTAGGATGCGTGGCTTTTAGGTACCTACAACATTAGGCAAGGCTTTTCAGTTACTGGAGGTACCAGTTGTCAGGTCCAGGGAACTCAGGAGTGTAAGCCAAGGTGGCTGGAGCTGGGACTTACCACTGCCCTGTTCTCTCAACAAACATTCAGTCCACAAGCAAAAAATATAATCCAGGTCTGCATTAGCTGCAGTAACAAGCAACTCTTTTCCTGAATGTGCTTTTCAAAGAATTTAATTTTCTAACATATATATTCATTCAAAATCAAAGGAAAACTTAGCAATAATGGGACCTTGCTCATCCACCCTCAAATAATGCTTCAGGCTTTGGTTACCTGTGAACACAGCTTTGCCACTGCCCCTCCTTTTTACCTCTAGCTGCCAAATGGAGCCACAGTCTGCAAAAAGCTGCCCAGGTCTGGAGCACTACACTTTCAGAGGTATTTCAAAGCAGCTATGGCTAAATATGCAGGACATAGAAAGCCAGTCGTTCACAAGCCAGTCAGAAATCCACACAAGAGTGATTTCCTTCAGATCTATGAGAAAATGTGTTCAGGTGCATTTTTGCTGTCTGTGAATTTGGATCTAAAACGTTCTGAAACAACAACCAAAAGCTACTCTTGCCCTGTCCTGCAGTGTGACATGCTGGTACAAGGATAGAGAGGCAGCTGGGAAATGTAACACATTTGTGACTTGCCAGAAACTAAAAAAGGCTCAAGCAGCGCCAGGCTGGAGGGAAAAGCCCACACAGAACAGCCCTGCAGTGAGTGCAGAGAGGAGCCACACAGCTGCTGCCTCGGGGTACCAATGTCACCTGCAATTATTGGCAATTCCCAGACAAACAAGCTTGCTGTTCCCAGAGTGCTGCTCCCACCTGAGGCTGCTGATCCTTTCCATCCTCAGGCTCTGACTGCCACTGTAGCTGTGGCTCCTTCTCAGCCATTCCAAAGCAGCATTGCCAGGAGTGCTGAACTGCTTTCTTCCATCCAAGCACATTTCAAGTGACCAACTCCTGAGGCTGGTCCTGAGCTTTAGCTCATAAATCCTCCATAAACCACCTCAAACAAACAAGTGAAGGAAACAGTTCCCCTCCTAACGAAGGAGGTGCAGGATGTCTGGAACCAAGGACACTGGGTTTTCTCACCAGGCACTCTGGAATTGCTGCTGAACACCCTGAGAGCTTCATCCTCCCCCCCAGCCTCCAAGGCACGATGGGACTCAGGGCCAGGGAAACCCAGGGCCAAGGAAAATGGGCAGCACCCACATCACTCCACTGGACATGACAGTGACCTGAAGCCCCAGAGATCTTTGGAGGAGGGACCTCAGAGAGACCTCAGCTGCACATGACTGAACCAAGACATCTAAAGAGACATGTGGCAGCCTATCAAGGCTGCTGCCAAGGAGTTGGATTAGCCAAGATATTTAATTTTGATTAATTGCGATGGTTTTCAGTCCAAAGTAAAAGGTGAGATGGTCTGAAGCAAAATCCAGACACTGAAAAAGATCAACTGTCTCAAGGTTGTCTTTGGTGTGGATTTGTTAGGATGGTAATTGTGAATATTGGATCTTCCTATCCTCCAGCTTACCCACGATGGCCTTGCATGTCTAGGGATCTCAGCACTACTTAATGCTTTATTTAAAATCGGGGCTGCTCTGAGAAGCCCCACTTGTGTTTTTCTGTATGTCCCAGGAGGCCCAGGCTTTGTGCTGAGGGGCAGAATCCCAAAGAAATGCATTTCCTTGGTCAAAGGACATTTGCAAACCTGAGGCTGGATGGGATTTATACAACACATCCCTGTCACTGCAAGACAAACAAGGCCAGCTCACAATAAATCCATTCTGCATCTCTGAAATGACTCAAACCAAGTGGTTTCCCCAGGTGAGACAGACATAGGCTTAACCTGGCACTTCACTGCTGGAAATCCAGTGCCATCACTAAATTTGCTTAGGCCCTGCCAAATTCATTAAACCAATCCAGGAAGTGAAAATTTCTGTTCCTCTGGTCCAAATCAAGCAAGGCCTTTGACCCCCTCTCAGTTTTCATGGCAGGCACTGTGTAAGGTGATGTGTGCACTGAGTTTCTTGCTGATGAGGCTCCCTCAGCAGTTTCCCTTTCAGACCTCACAGATGACAAAGCTCAGTCCCTGGGCACAGGGGTACAACCAGTACAGCAGGGCTCACCAGCCTGACACTTTGAGCACATCTCTCACATTCTGCAGAATGCTGCTCACCCTCTGCAGCCTGATCACTGTTCTGCCCTCCCAGAGCAGCTCTGCAGCTCCCACTGCCCAGGCACAAGCTGCTAATTGTGGCTTATTTGTTCCTGTGCAAAATCTGCTGGGGACAGGAAAGGTGGGGCAGTCCCCTGTTAACCAAACACCCCCAGCAACAAGGGTTTGCCACGGAATTTCCCACTTTAACTTCTGAACTCTTGGCCAACTCTCTGTCATGTCCTATCACCCAGCACAGCTCACTTCACAGCTCTTGTGACTCAGGCACAGGGCTCACTAGTGCTGCCACAAACATCCACTAATTCTTCCCCATCCAGTAACTGCTAAGCTGCCAATTCACTCCTCTCGTGACCTCTGGGTGTCAAAATAACACGATCCTTCAGCTGGAGATTTGCAAACGCCATACAGTATTCTCTCTCATGCAGATGAAAATAGCAAAACTCGAGAAAAATGAAGTAACTAGATGAGATGTTGGGAAGAAATCCTTCCCTGTGAGGGTGGGCAGGCCCTGGCACAGGCTGCCCACAGAAGCTGTGGCTGCCCCATCCCTGGGAGTGTCCAAGGCCAGGTTGGATGGAACTTGGAGTAACCTGGTCTAGTCTTAATTACAGACAAAGTTATTTGTTTCAGTAAGTCAAGTGTATTGCAAATGTTCTTCAGTTGTCTGCCAGTATTATGAGACAAATAATAACGACTCCAGGATAGTATTAGGACCCTTTGGTTAACTGGACAATTGCTATTTCCATCACTGTGTTGATAACTCTGAGGAGCAAGAGTGCAGAAACACTCAGCATCCTCCGGGATCCAGGCTGCTATGGACATGTGCCCTCCACACGGGCAGATCCAGCTCTCCCAGGGCACAAGCCCTTCCACACAGGCGGACAGCAATGCTGTTCTCGGGGGCGCACCCAGCCAGCCCCGGAATCAGCGCTGCCGGCTCATCAGGAACCGCTCCTGCCAACAGCGCCGCCCAAAGCTGCCCTTAAGGGCCTGGGAGCCACCGCCGGCCCTGGGCGCTGCAAAGCTGCTCCTAATGCACAGAGATGCTGCTCCTAATGCAGGGATGCTGCTCCTAATGCACAGAGATGCTGCTCCTAATGCAGAGATGCTGCTCCTAATGCACACAGAGATGCTGCTCCTAATGCACAGAGAAGCTGCTCCTAGTGCACACAGAGATGCAGCTCCGGGCTCCGACACAGTCTGTGGTATTTCATTCCTCCTCAAACACAGGTAGGAGCGCTGCTGCAGCACCGGGCACAGCGGGGGCCGCTCTGCCAGCGGGGCCCGGACAGGAGCGGCACCCCCGAGGCTGATCCTGCTGCCCATCCTGCCGGGCGAGGCGGGGCGAGCTCACAGCTGGAGCACAGCTGGATCACAGCTGCTGCTGCTCGGCCACACACGCGGGACCCAGCGACGCGTCCGGCCGGGACCTCCACCGACATGTGCTGAGAACACGCTGCCCGCGGGGCCGGGCGGACCTATCCCCGCTCCCCA
>VXBA01003879.1:111395-130958 GCA_013399895.1 Serilophus lunatus
CGGGGCTGGGGCCGAGGCGGGCTGCCCCCCTCGGGCACTGCCCTGCCCTGCCCTGCCCGGCCCGGCCCGGCCCGGCCCGCGCAGCCTGGGCACAGGGAATTCCCGGGCACCGCCTGCCTCTGCTTTCCGGCACAGATGGATCTCCAGAGCTCTGCGTTTCCCGGGCTCCCTCCCCTCGCTCTCCGGTCCCGCTGGAACTCCTGCCGCTTCTCACTGCCTGCTTTCACAACATCCTTCGCATCTACTCAGATGTTCTATTTCTGTTTCTTTCTTCCTTCTTTCTGTATATTCCCTCATACCTTCTGCCCCTATTTTTCTCGGTTCTGGCCATGTCCAGTCAGTAAGTACAGAAAATGTAGTCCCCGAGTCGTTGGGGTTATTTTCTGTATCTCAGTCCAAACAATTCTAACCTGAATCTTCTCTTAGTGCCTACCTTCCTTTATTTGACGCAATTTCATTTCATTCAAGACTTCCTTAACTATCTGCTGAATAAGCTTTTACTCCAGTTAAACTTCCTGGTGTAGGGTGGGATTCACCTCCATTACCTCCAGATGTATAAAACCGTATTTCTGACGTCCTTCTCCATCCAGCTGGGGTGGGAATCTTGGTCTCCACCTCAGCCCCTGGCCTGTCCCCTTCAGCCACAGCCTCCCCCAGAGTCCAGCCCCTGGGTTTGGGGAGGGTGGCATGGTGTGTGGGCACAGTGGGTAGGGTCAGCCTTGGCACGGGAGCTCCTGTTCCCAAGAGTAGCTGCATTTCCCTGAGAGCTTTATCAGAGTGTAACTAACACCCGGGTGATTCAGCTACTGTTTGGCTCACCACAGCTCTGGGATTTAGGAATGCAGCCACACAACTGGCTGCTCTCACCTGGTCTGGGGCAATCACCCAGCAATTTAATCTGAATTTACTTTGATACAAAGTGTTAAGGAGAAAGATTATGGGGAAAATGTGCTGAAAAGTGGGACTGGGTTTTCTTTTCGAGTGTCTGTGATAGAGCAACATTCTTTCCAGAATCGCTGAAGGAAGAAAAGGGATCGTGTACTTTAGGAACAGAATTTTCTTAATGTCCACATAGCTAGTTTATTGTGATCCTTCCTTTTAAAGCTGTGCAAATGCAAAAGTTCACTCTGTCTTACACTTTAGCTTGCCCTGCTTGTTTTTTCTAATTTTTAACTCGAAGTTTCTGTTCTTTCCCACCAGCCTCCTACGTGATCACCGATCAAACAGAGCTACGGAAAATCAAGTGCCTGGAGAAGACAGGGATCAGCATCACACGGGAGCTGATGTGGTGGTGGGGGGTGAGGCTGGCGACAGTGCAGCAGCTCCTGGACCTGCTGCAAGGGCTGCAGCTCTACCGAGCAGCTCAGGTCATCCTGGACTGTGAGTAGCTGCCTCTTCCTTCAGCGGGTCTGTGCTGCTCCTCACAGCACCAGCCTCCTGCCCAGGACATCTCCCTTGCTAGCTGGGGAAACTGGTTGTTGGGAGTCACATCCTCAAATCCTAAAATGTCTCTGCTGATTGTGATTTCCTACTCTCTGGGTGAAGTTGGTGGTGGGAGGGAAGAGGTAACACAGGAGGAATCAGTGGTCCCCTTAGTTCATCACTCCAGAGTCACAGTGCCCAGCCTGGACCCTTAGAGAGGTGCCAGGGACACGGGCTGTGCCCAGGCCCGGGCTGGGGCTTTCATGCATCAGGCAGGGTTTCAGAACTCAGAACAGCAGGTCTGTGCCCTTGGGTCTGTCCTGCACTGGATCACACCCTGGGAGGCAGCACGTTCCAGCTCCTGCCAAGGTTGCCCAGACAGAGCCAAGCACTACTGGGCTCTCTGATGGTGTGAAAAGCCAAGTCAGACTTGCAGTGCCAGAGCAGCTTCCAGCAGCTGGCCATGAAAAGTAGAGACACAGCACAGAAATGCTGCTCATCCCTGCAGAGGAGCAGTCACCAGCCCCCTCTGGGTGTCACTGGTTTCTCCCTGTGCTGTGTCAGTGCCCTGGGCACAGGTACCACAGGTACCACCTGCTTTCCCTGGTGCTTCTGTCAGTTCCTTTTTTTTTTTTCCTGAGCTTTCTCAAAAGTATTTCTGAGATTTTTTTGACTTCACTTGCCACAAGGCACAAAACCTGAGGGTTTTCCTCTGTTAAAAATCCAGTCACCTTCCTCCAGGCTGGAGCAGTATGCTTGGGGATTCCTACAGAAAAGCTTGGCTTCCCAAAATTGCAGTTGGCTGCTGCAAGCAGACAGAGATCTCTGTAATGATATCTGCAGGCTAGACAGTGAACAGGGAGAGTCAATACTGGCAGGTCACAAGCAGAAATGGGATCCTCCATCCATCACTGAGCTCCTGAGCTGCTGTGATGAACTCCACAGCCCCTGTGACTGACCCAGCTGCAGCTCTTCTGGGGCTCCAAGGGACTTTGAGTTTGGCTCTGGATTCTGTGAAGCCACATGGAGGCTGGATGAGGGGGATGGTCAATATTAATTTTGTCCCAGGTCGATTCAAATGCAACAAATTGCCAAAGTACAATGAAATGATGCCTTTTAAGCTTTTTACCATTGTCTTTTATGTTGAGGTCCACAGCAAAACTTCATGTTAGTGTAAGTGGCAGAAAGTCTGGATTATTTTGTGGTTCTGCTGGCCCGAAGTAGTTAATTTTTTCTGGAATTAACCCAATATGGGTATTTTGCTGTGTGCTCACTCATAAGCAGAAGTGATTTCTAGAGGTTTAGACAAATCTTTGAAGTTTTTACCTTCTGTTTCTGCTTTTTTCTCTGTATCTGAATGTGGTTACTGAGGTGATCCCTGTGGGCAGATACAGAGGATACATTTCTTGTTCTGTTGGGCACTTCAGAAAACAAAGCAGTACTTAAATCACCATCATTCCATTCATTCTGACTTAAAGGGATCAGACACAGCACACATGGAGATGTTTTGCTCCAAGATTACTTCCCAAAGAATTCTACCTCCCTTCAACAGTTTCTTGCACTCTCTAGTCCCACCTTTGAATGTCCATAATGGTTTTTTCAGTGTCAGTTCTTTAGCTGCAGTGCTGCTGTTTTTCTGACATGCAGGAAGTTGCAAAAGTCATGAAAAACCCTGAAAAATAGGTTGAATGAGGGAAGTGATTCTAACCTTTGAGACTTCTAGGTTAAACTACAGGAGGAAAAAAACAACGTGTCAGTTTTAACTGACAGTTGAGAGTCTTGCTCAATGACTCATTTCCAAAACCTGTAAATTTGGGATTTCGTAGCATTCTGACACAGAAACAAACATCCCTGAGTGCTCTAATTTAATTCAAACCTGATAACCCTCCTCTTCCCTGTGCTTTGTTTTGAAGGGACATCGGCCTCCAACGTTACCAGCCCCAGGAAAGAGGAGCTGGTGAAGCCACCCAAGCAGGAGATCATATCTGCACCTCCCACAGAAGGCAAAGGCAGAGAGAAAGAAAACGAGATGAGTCTGTTGCCACTGCCAGACTCCTCACAGCGGGGAGCAGCCCCAGCAGGCAGTAAGTACAGCCCTGGACCCTGGGCTGCACAGCCAGGGCTGCTGTGCCTTTGCCATCAGGATTGGACACTGAGCTCCACAATGGTCGCCTTTGAGTGCTTGCCTTTTTCCTGGCACTGCCCTCTCCTGGTTATTCCTGACTTTAGCACATGGCCTCCAGGTCCTCCTTCCTGCAGCTCCCTTGGCCTCGAGACATTCTGGGATCTCAGGGTGCCTCCCAGGTCTCTGACCACCCTGGTCCCATCCTGGCTCCCTACCAAGACTAGACCAGTGCAAGCATTTCCTGCCCCATGTCCCCCTTTCCATGCACAATCAATCTAGGCCAGCAGAAACCCAGGCAGGGGTCAGCAGCCCCTCTGTGTGGGAGAGAACCCCAGCATATACTTGGGAGAACATCTGCAACAGCACAGACACAGGGAGCTCCATGTCCCCAGCCAGGCCTGAAGGGAGCTGTGCAGTCATCCTGCAAGCAGGAGCCAAGGAAGAGCTCTCTGTCTTCACACAGCATTTCACAGTTTGACAGCTTGTCACACATTATCCCTGGTCAGGAAATTCAACAAAATACCCAAGACCTTTTTTTAGTTAGTCACAGGTTGTGGTATTATAAAACTAAGGTGTATTTTCAGTGTTGTTGTTTGAGTTTCAGGTGTAATTTCTGAAGAAGCCTTGTATTCCCTCCCTGCTCCACCACCTCCCCCAAGAGACCTTTTGAATTCCCTACAGTCCAATCCTCCTGTCTCATCAAGTGTGAAGGTAAATCCCCTTAGTACTCATTGACTATAACAAGGAGAATTGCTTGTATGACATCCTACGTTTTTTCAGTTAAAGTTTATCCCTCTACTTCTACAAAAAGCCATAGATCTAGTGAAAACATGGGGCTCAATTACAATGGGTTTGGCCTGAATACAATACTAATGCTTTAGTTGGATTGCTTACAGTTTGTATCTCTTGTTTTTGCCAGTGAAGGGCCAGTGAGGGAAAAATTTACACTGCATACTGCATAGCTCAGAAGGGACAACACAAATAACAGTTGAGTTTGAAGGACTCTCCAGTGTAGATTGTACAGAGGACTTACCATTTCTGATGTGATCACAGGACAGGACAGCACATACCACTGACCAGTCAGAATTGCATGCATCTTTTATACATAAAATGTGATTTCTGCTTAAATCTGGGCTAGTATTGAATTTCCAGGGCCTTGTGTAGCTGACAACTGAAAATTTCACAGGTTGGAGGTTCCATCACCTCTCTGAGCCCCTGTTCCAGTGCTTGACCATTTCAGTGGGAAAAGTTTCCCTTATGCTCCTAGTGATTTCAGGACACAGTCTCCTGTTCCTTTCTCCCCACAGCCTTCCTGTCTTTCAGACAGTCTTAACTGGAGCTGTCCTGTCCTCAGAGTGTTTCCCAGATCCATGGACACACTCTTGTTCCATCATGGTTGTTCTTGGCCTGTTTTCTTTGGCTTATTTTGTCTGAGGTTTTAAACTCAAGTCTGATGCACATGAAGGTTGTGAAAGCTGCATGATTAGGCTACAGTGGAACTGTAGATTACAATTAGTATTACAAGTTGCCACACTGGAAGCAACAAATCGTTGTGCAACTGAGGCCAGCTGCTCCAGAAGTCAATGTGAAGTTCCTATCAAAGCATAAATACATTATGAGGGACCCTGCTTTCTCATCCAGATGTTTCTTAATATATGCTCTGCCCATAAAGATTAATACTTTTGTAGCTTAAACATCACTTCACATAAAGACATGGACTTTTAAACAGAACTAAGTCTGTCTCTTGGGAAAGGTGGAAATGCAAACTGATGACTGATTTCAAGTCACTCCTACAATGCAAAATTTTTATGTTATCACAACAGATTGAGACAGGTGTTACCTACACCCTGAGGAGAGATTGCACAGTGTCATGTAGCAACCACTGTGATTGCTTAAATCACGGGAGATATGATGCATGAAAGAAGTAAAAATAATGCTAGTCTTCATGAGCTAAACTTGTTTCTTCTACAAATGTGCAGCCTTGCAGCTCTTCTACTCCTCAGCAGGAGACAATGGCTGATCTCCCCAGTGGGAGTCTCCTGTGGACCCAGAGGGAAGTCACTAATGCCACAAACAGTTTCAGTGACAAGAACAGAATCTGTGAAGGTATTTTTGCAGATGTCTACAAAGGTCAGAGGAACAACATAGTGTATGCCATCAAAAGACTGAAAGAGGCAAGTACCTTTATCTGGAAGGGGGTATGTTATTAGCACCTCTTGGCCATCAGCAGTTGTTGTTTAATATTGAGTGGCCAAGGAACTGGAATGGCCACACAAGAGGACAGGTAAAAAGGAAATGATGTAAATAAGTAGATCGGGCAAACAGGATTGATATATTTATTACTCATGAGAGTAGTTCCACTGAGTGTGCCCATGCAGTAGCCTGCAGTGTAGCTGCCTGCACTGATGGTTGCATCAGGGGTGTCTTCACAGTGGAAAATGTTGTTCTAACTCTCATCTGTCACCTTTGACTCACTGTTGCCATCAGTGGTGCTTGCCTGTTTCCTGCAGCAGCACATCATCTGGACACTAATAGATCTGTAATAGATCATTACTATTGACATTCTCTTGCATGTTCTCCTCTTTCAGGTGGAGTGCACAAACCCAAGTTCCACCCAGAGGTTCTTCCACACAGAAGTGCAGATTTGCTTTCGGTGAGTGGCTGCTTTGAGGCTGTGGTGCCTCAGGGGGTGTGTGTGCTGGGCTGGGGACAGGGGCTGCTGGGAGCCCCCGGGGCTGCTGCCAGTCCTGGCTGTGCTGGCACAGCAGCTTTGGGTGCACCCTGGGGTGGGGGGGATGTGCTGCCCCCGCTGTGCCCCTGCTGTGCCCCTGCTGCCTGCTCAGGGTGGGCAGTCAGCACTCTGCCATCCTGCCAGGGGCCATGCTGTGCCTCCAGCTGTGCACCCCTCTATGCATCCAGCTGTGCATCCCTCTGTGTGTCCAGCTGTGCACCCCTCTATGCATCCAGCTGTGCATCCCTCTGTGTGTCCAGCTGTGCACCCCTCTATGCATCCAGCTGTGCATCCCTCTATGCATCCAGCTGTGCCTCCAGCTGCAGCACACTGTTCCAATCACCTTGAATTTCGGAACTCACTCCAGCTCAGGAATGCATTTCTCTGTGTTGCTCTCCCTTCCTTTGCCAATCACTGCTGACCTGTGCCTGCAGGTGCTGTCACATCAACGTCCTGCAGCTGCTGGGCTTCTCAGTGGAAAGTGGATTGCACTGTCTGATATACCCCTACCTGCCCAATGGCTCCCTGCACAACAAGCTCCAGGGCCAGGTGAGCAATAGTCTGAGTCTGTACCTGCCTGGGATGCCAAGTCCTGTCCTGCTCTTGTGTGAAAGCCAATTGTATCTCCTTGAATTAGGAGAAGCAGGCACAGGAAAAGATGCCCAAATATCTGGGCTGCAAGCACCAGAAAGGCTGCAGCTCTCTCCTGGAGTTTTGAGTGGGACTCAGACTAAGCCTTTGGTTTTCAAAACTATGAATGTCTTACCGTGTTTTATTCTATAAAATCCAGGTTTTTTCCTCCCTTCCTTGCAGGATGACTCTGCCCCACTGACCTGGGAGATGAGAATTAGCATTTCTGTGGGAGTCCTCCGAGCTGTGGAGTATTTGCACAATTCTGGAATTCTTCATGGGAATATCAAAAGGTAAGCAGTTTGGCAGTTTGGCAGATCAGCACTTCCTTGCTCACCTGGTAATTCCAGAATTTCTTTAACAGTAATGGCTAAAGCTTATGCATTCTGGAAATCCATTTGCAGTATTTTCTCCTGTCCCTTGTTCTGTAGGGCCTTTACCCTTTTTTGTTTAACCTGTCTCTCTTTCCTAAAGGATGGAACTATATATATATATAAGTATATACTTTTGAAGTAATTTTTTGAGTGCTTATTCTTCCCTTTCTACCACTCTCTATCCTTCCACTCCTACACAGCAGGCAAAAGTGCTTAATACTAAAAGTGTAAAACTAATTCTTTGCCTCAAGTTAATGGCTTGACCAATATTTTTATTTGTCTGTCTTTCTCACAGTTCCAATGTCTTGTTGGATGAGAACTTCACCCCAAAGCTCGGCCATTCTGGCCTGCGATTGCATTCCACGGATAAAAAATCAGAATATGCTGTGATGAAAACCAAAGTCCTGCAAGCCTCTCTTACTTACCTGCCTGAAGATTTCATTAGACATGGGAAGCTAACAGAAAAAGTGGATTTATTCAGCTGTGGTGTGGTACAGTGCCCTTCTTCCGTAGTCTGTTGCATTCTTTGGTGCTTCTAGACAGGAAATTGGATATAAGAGCAAGTGCCTCACAGTGATTTTGCTGCCAATTTCATATCACAGTTGCTGGCTCTAGAATGTGTTGAAATCCTGTTTTTAATTATGATCACACTCCAAATATACTTCAGTTTGTGGCAAAGTCAGGTGAATCTTTTGAAAAATGGACAGGTGCTTCTTATTGCAAAAAACATTTACTGCTGATTGTTTATGAAAAATAAAATTCTTGCAGAATTCTTGCAGAATTGCCACATGAGCTGCTATAAACATCCTCTGCCATATGGAGTTCCAACAAAAATCATTGATAGTCTGTGATGCCACCTGTCTCTGGGTGTTTCTAATGAAATAACAAGTTACTCTGTTCAGTATCACATCTTACCTACATATAGCTTGACTTTCTTCCCATCCTTTATCTCAGCAATATCTAATGTACTTTACTATAAAATCTGGATGTGGCTCTGGAGGTAGATCTGAAGTCTCATAAATGCCCAGACTTGGAATTGTTAAGCCATTTGAAGTAAAAAGCAATATCAAAATTCAGTTGGCAGTTCAATATTTCTTTACTTACAAAACTCGTTTTTGAAATTATAATTCATTCTGAACAAAGTGTTTTATCTTTCAAATACACTTTCCAGGTCTTAGCAGAGATATTTACTGGAATGAAGGCTCTGGATGAAGGCAGACACCCCATTTATCTGGTAAGGAGAAGCAGGAATAATGAACACCACGAGTGAATGGGGTTGCTGTCATAAAATTAATTTTAATTTTCTTGAAATGCAGTTTAATGCATTCCTTCTATGGGATGTGCTCCTGATTTCCCATCTGCCTGAGGCCTTGGAGGGGAGAACAGCAGTTCTGTAACTTACTAATGAAAGAAAATCAAAGATCTGTGTTTCTGATTTCTTTAGCACGTGTTACAAGGGCCTCTGCAAGAATGCTGCTCTGCAGTGTTGGCTCTTTTTCATTCCTATCTAAATGGGCATGAGCCAAGAAGAGCTGGGCCTGCTTCAGGGAACTGGACATGGGACACATGCAGAGAAAACCTCTGGCCTTTTCTCTCCTGTGGGTTGCATGAATGGAGATTCTTCAACCCTTTCAGTCTGTGAACCAGCCATTGAGGAGCACTAATGGCAAACATGGCAATACTCATTCTCAGACAGAAATAAATGCTTGTGTGAATTTTGCCTTCGCTAATGCATCTCATTGCTTTGAACAGAAAGATATGATTGCTGATGAAATTCAAAAATTGAAAGAAAGCTCACACTCCAAAGTGAAAAATTGGGAAACACTGGCTGCCAAGGAAATCTGCTGCAAATACCTGGACAGGAAAGCAGGACACTTGCTGGAAGAGGTTGCAGCTGATTTTGCCGCAGCCATCTGCCTCTGCCTGAGAAAGAAGAGTTCTAATATAGCAGAGGTAATATTTTAAATATGTGACCAAGATTTTAGTCTCCATGTCATCGAGGTCTGAAGCTACAATGTTCATGCCTTATTTTTGGGAGTGTTGACATAGAAGAACATGTGTAAGCAGGGGTACAGGTATTATTCTGTACTCACAGCTTTGGTTGTTATAAACAGGTGCTTGAAATCATGGAAAAGGCTGAAAACAAATTAAGGGAGCATTACATCTATGGGAGCAGCACCTCGGGATTCTCCATGAACACTCCAGAAGAAACTGATGATGAGACTGCCAGTGTGAGCATGGATGTGCCTTGTGCAGGGGGGGCTGAGGAGGGGAGTGTGCAGGCAGTGGTGCTGCCCAGCCCCAGCCCCAGCCCCTGTGCCCCTCCCTTGGCAGCACTGGCACCAGCCCCGTCCTGCAGGGCCCTGTCGCGGGTCCCCTGCGAGTCCGACGAGTCCAGCAGCTTCGTGTGGAACCCTCCAGAAAAACCCTCAGAGGGGCTGTGCAGCTACAGCTGTGCCCCTTCAGAGGAAGGGGCAGGCTCCGAGGCCAGGGGGGAGCAGGACAAGGCTGCAGGGCTGCAGGAGAGGAACGCTGGCTGTGCCACCCCGGGCACCTCTCTGCAGGGACAGCAGGACTGCGCCTGTGCCCCACCAGGTAACAGCACCCTGCACAGCACAGGCACAGCATTGCTTGGGCTCTTCCTTCTACTTCTGAGCACATTTCACTCTTTTCTCCTTGGTTGTGAATTTACTAATAAGTCTACATGATGTTAGTGGTTTTCTATCAGGCATTTTTCCTAAGCTAGTTTGGTTGGATGTTCTTTTAATGTTAAAATCATCATCTATTCCTTAGACAATAGATGGATTTTTTTCCCTCAATATTTGGCCTTTTTGTTTTTCAGCCTTAGCCAGAGAGACATCTTGGAAAATACAGATAAATGATCAAAAGAAGAAGCTCATGGAAAATATTTTGCTATATGAAGAAGACAAGTTGAACAGTTCTGAACTTTTTGAATCATAAATTGGATGGATTTATTAGCAGTGGCCAACTCAGAAGAAGCAATGAGGACTGTCCCTTCGTTAGAAATATGGTAAAAATGTGCCTTTCATGTAAGGTTAAGTAGCAGATTTGGATCAGAAACATTAACCCTGATGGAAGGAAACAAATGTGATCACACAGAGAAGCAGCAGAAAATACCTGTTTTAAAGCAAATTAAAGCACAGTGCCACTCTGTAACAGACATTCCTTCTGCCTTTTCATCAGCAACGTGAAAAGGTGCAGCAAACACAAGTGCCAAGGCAGTTTACAATCCATTTGCAGTGCTTCAGATAATGTCTGTCTCCTGAAACCACAGGCAGGGGGGTACAGAGCAGGCCCTGAGCAGCAGTGCCCTGTGCTGTTAGCCCACTGCCCTGTGCTGTTAGCCCACTGCCTGCAGCAGACAGGAGTCCTTGGAGCCACTGGGGAGCCAAGGAATCTGTCCTGTTCCATCTGATCCCAGGGCAGACACTCAAAGCACTGTGTTACAGAGAGCAGGGCTCTGATGCAGCAATCCTCAGGTGTGTGGCACGTGGCCTTGTGCCAGGAGATCCCTTCAGCCACCTCCCACTGCTCCTGGGTATTCTCCTGTGGACACACGTGGCACCACTGGAGTCCAGCCTTTCTCTTCACTGGTGGCACCTCTGAGACTGGTTAATACTTCACAGGAGCACTTCTGGGAATTATTTTTTCCTAAGTGTCCTTCTCATGTTGCTAAGGTTTCTCATTGTGTTTTGCATAATAACTGTTGTATATTTTGGATTAGGGGAAATATTTTAATTTAAAATATCTTTAATTTTCTCATAGGACAAAACTGAAATGCAGTTTGTTGTATTGATTCCAGCAATGGGTCAAAGATAAGCTAGTCAGGGGCCTGTTGGTGGCTCCATGCACACCTTGTGCTCTCAGAGGAAGGAATCCTTGTGCCTGTCCCCTGGCTTACCCAGCAGTGGCAGCCTTGGGCTCAGCCTTGGGGATCACATGCAAAAGAACAAATAGAAGATTTATGGGGGTGTGTTTATTTATGACCAAGTGAAAGCCCCCTCAAGCAAGTGTCACTTTTATGATATTTATTATTTGTACTGTTGCTAGCATATTGTGCTGTTGTGCAATCTAGGGAAATGCAAACCCAAGGAAGTATCAGAGCAGGTAGCTCAGCTTACAGACAGGTGAGCACTGCCTCCTGAGCACAGGGAAGAGGGTCTGATGTGCAGAAATGTCTGCAATTCACAGTGCACTTCAGGAAACATTACAAAATATGAATTATACTTAATTGTTTTCATTGGAATTGTGTAATAGTGTCTTTTCCTGGCTTTACACGAGGGCCTTGTGTCTTCTGGTTTTGTACAGTACCTGGTTCCTTGTATGTATTAATATGAGCAAGTAAAAGGATTTTAACTAAAGGCTATTAGAGTCATCTATACATTTATCATACTAATTTCTACACTAAAGACTGGTAGCATTCCTTAATTTAAGTGCCTTGGGTACTGTCTATGTGTTTGCCAGTGTCAGGGCTTTTTATTTTATCAGAGTCAAATCAAGACAACCTTAGTACTGACATAAGCAATATTTGAGTCTATTCAGATTAGTCAATAACTCCTTAATTCTGTAGAAGATTTGAGATACTTTATGGTGCTGAAAATGTAATATTAATTGTTTTTCCTTGGGATATCTGTGGTAAAAGCTTCGGGTTTCTTTCAGGAGGGAATGCACATGGACACACCACAGAATTTAATGGGAAACTCAAGAGTTTTAAACTGAAAAGCATACTTTATACACAGCTCTGTTTCACAGGACTGCTGTAGAGATTTTGTTCCTCTGTAATCATCTAATTGTTATTCTTTGCTTTGTTCCGTGCAAGTTTTGAAATATACTGAGGTGACATATGTGGTCTTGTGGAGCTACATAAATATTTAATGCAACCTGTGTGATATCAATGCAATTATGCAACTTGGCTATTCAGAGGCAAGTTTACACATTGCCACTTACTAGTAGCATTGTGAATAAAGAGCTGTAAACTTTCCTTTTGCCTGCGTTTTCCCGGTTCCGTGGCACAGCAGCTGTCTCAGCACACCTGCTGGGGTGAGCCTTTGTTCCCAGGCAGGCAGCTCAGGGCCCCTTGCCCCGTTATCGATCATTGGCACAATGACTGCCCCAGTTATCGGCACGGCCGCGTTTGCCCGGCGCCCATCGCCCCTGAGGGCAGCGGCCCGGGGCCGCCATCACCGGCAGCCCTGAGGGCAGCGGCCCGGGGCCGCCATCACCGGCAGCCCTGAGGGCAGCGGCCCGGGGCCGCCATCACCGGCAGCCCTGAGGGCAGCGGCCCGGGGCCGCCATCACCGGCAGCCCTGAGGGCAGCGGCCCGGGGCCGCCATCACCGGCAGCCCCGAGGGGCAGCGGCCCGGGGCCGCCATCACCGGCAGCCCCGAGGGGCAGCGGCCCGGGGCCGCCATCACCGGCAGCCCTGAGGGCAGCGGCCGGGGGCGGGGCCGGCCCTTCCCGCCTTCCCGCCAGGGCCAATCACCGCCAGGGGCGGCCGGCGGCCGACCAATCAGCGCCAAGGCCCCGCGCGGGGCGGGGCTCGGCTCTGAGGGCCCCAAGGGCCGCGGGCTCCCAAAGAACAGGGAATAAAAATAATCATAATAAATAGAATAATAAAAAAGAATAATGTAATAATTCCACTGGGAATTGCCAAGGCCGAAGGAAAAGCCACGGGCTTGTAAATCCCGGCCTTGTGATGCGTCATTGCAGTGGGAAACCCCAACAAAACCAACAAGAACAAAAAAAAACAACCCAATGTACAAATATAAAAACCCAGAATAGTTTCTACTTCCCTAATTTATAAGGAATTAACACTGAAAGTCATTATAAAATATTGGCTGCTTATTTTGAGGGACTCTTGATGGTTATTTCCTTAATGTGATGTTACTACCACCTCTTATTTGTATAAGCATTGGGTTGCTTACAGCTTAGTCCCTTTAGTTCACTTTTCACAATGAATGATCATCTCAAATTAGTGGAAAGCAGAAGTGGTGCTGCATCCTCCGACCCTACCCCAGCCCAGGTTTCCCTTCTGAGCCTTTTAACTGGAGCTGCTGTGTTCGTTCCAGGCTCACAGTCCTCTCAAGCCTCTGCAACTGTCTGAACATTTTTTGTAAGGCTGCGGTGTGTTTAGACAAGAATGGGAATGTGGCATACTCCTGTTGACATACAGAATTATATAAAGGAAAAATGTGACCTTTTGGCTAAGCCCTTTCCCTCTTGTAGGAAGAGGAGGTTCTTCAGCTTTTAGCTGCAAGCACACGGAATGTTTGCTCAAGCCCAGGACCCCTGCCCGAAGTGCAATGGCACAAAGGTTTACCTGAAGGCCACACTCCATAGTCTGTCCTGGAGAGCAACCTGCCAGCTCTTGCAAAGCTAATTCTGGGGACAGGACACGACCAGAGCTCCACTGAAGGGAGGCTGCAGACTGCCTTGAGAGGCCCCTGGGAAAGGATCATTAAATACAGCACACTGGGCTTTAACCAATAGGACTTTATTCTGTTGTTATCTCAACAAAGAAAAAAAATTAGCTTGAGGTACAGTACAGAAGTGTGGGTAAAAAAAATCTTCAAACCATGGTCTGATTTATTGATGTTGGTTAAATAACCAAGTTTGAGATCATTGTAAAGCAGAAGACATATGCATTCCACTACTCCTTTTCATCGTCAGGAGAGCACAGAGACTCCCGCCTAGTCAAGCATGTTGTTTTCAGGAAGATCTTAGCACCACTTCACTGCTACTAGCAGGGCTGGCTAGCACACTACCAGCTAACCCAGGAACCCCAGCAGCCCTTCCCCTCACTTGAAATAAAGTCCTGGCCTTGGAGGGCACAGGATATTTGTCCCCTGCACAAAGGAGTTCACACCTCACACCTTTGACAGCCTCCTCCTGTTCCTGCTCAAATGCTTGAAGTCTGACCACTGCCCATCCAATCAAATTTGATCCTTCAGCCACAAAAGTGGGGTAGAAATTCCTACAGCATCAAGGAGTAGTATCAGGCACAGTACTTTGCTATGCTCTTTACCTTTAATTTAAGGGAATGTCAATTAAGGCTGATTATCAACACATTGTAGCCTCCCATAAGAGAGTGCTCATAAAGTTGAGTCATTGAGTCCATGTCCACTTGAGATAAAACCAGCTCTCCTCGGGCTCAAGACACCTTGCAATGAGGGCCAGGGATCAGTCCTTGCAGCTGCACATCCCCCGGGGTCACTGCTCGTTCTGCTGCCCCTCTGTGCCAGCAGACACCCCTCCCTGGCCCTTGTTCACGTCGCTGATGCAGGCCCACAGTCCGTCCACCGACTCCTTCCACAGCGTCACCTCGAACAAGAGCAGGGACACCTGTCAGCCCTCACAGCCCAGGGGGCCCTCCCTCACACCCACCGCAGCACTGGGCTGCTGACAGCCCGCAGCGTGTGAATTCTGCTGCCAGTACCCCACGAAATCAAGGTCAGCCTGCATTTCTGCATTCCAGTAAGGACTCAGAATGAAGGCAAACTCTTTGCCAGAGCTTACGGTCTTCCTGCCCTCTCGGTCAGTTAAAAAATGCCACCATTGCAGAAAAAGACTCTGCAGCAGCCTTGTCTTCATCAAGTGACAACAGCCTGTCTCATGTCAGCTCCTCTGGACACAGGGCAGGCAGGGGGCAAAGCCAAGGCAGCAGTACTCACTTTGTTGTCTCCTCCAGACACGGCCAGGATATTGGCAGTGATGGACCAGCTCACGTGCCAGACAACATCATTGAACTTGTGCAGCAGCTTGGGGGACCAGGAGTTCCCAGAGGCATCATCACACGTCCAGATAAACACCCGGCCATCCTGCAAGGGCACAGAGGCTGAGCTGGCTGGGCACAGCAACCACCACCCTGGCTGCCCTGGGAGCTGCACTTCCAAAGCACAGCTCTGGTACCACCCCAGCAAAAGGCTCTCTCCCTGCTACAGCTAAAGGCAGAGCAGCAGTACAGCTCTGATGAGAACTACCTACAGGGACTTGCAAATACCAGAGAAGAGCTCTCAAAATACTTATCTATCAACTGAAATATTTCCCCGGAATGAGATTTTGTTTTCCAGTCACATGTCAGCAGCTCATTAAGAAGTCTTCTTGATATTAAAAAATAGCATTGACAGAATTATTAGCAGCACAGTCAATATGAAGGCTGAGGACATCAAAGCTGATGAAGAATGCCAGTTATTAGAAAACAGTATTTTTAGCTGAAAGTGCAGTGAATTTGACCCTGAAACACTAAAATATGACAGTAGTTTGAAGGTCTTCCTCCCGGTGATACCATCCCGCTCACGATGTTCAAAACACAAGCCACTCTTTCATACAGAGCCACACACACACAAACCTTTGTCCAGAAATGCTTCTATTGAGCTTCTGAGTTTGGAAGGCACAGGATTCAAAGGCTCTTATGCACAGACCCAGACACAGCAGAGGACTGCCAAGAGGACCTGTTAGAGCTGCTCTATCCTTTTGTAAGGCAATGGTGAAGGAAGCCTGTGGCAGGGAGGACACAGAGCCTGCCTGTGTCCCTCCCCCAGAGCCTCACCTGGGAGCAGCTGGCAATGGTGCTGGTTGGCAAACCGATGGATGGAGCCCAGGCCACATCTCGCACCCAGTCACTGTGAGCCTCCAGCTTCTGCTCCTCCTTCCACTGACCCTCTTCTTCCCTGAAATCACAATCACACACTCACAAGGGTGCTGCTCTGTACAGCTCTGGCTTTGTAGTCAGACTTCTGGTTCATCCAAAGCACAGCTGTCCCCCACTTCTCCAAAAATCTGTACAGCTTGAACTGATGACACTCCTTCCAGGGGACAGAAAGCAGCGCAGGCAAAGAGGTTCTCACCTTGTTACTGTCAGAAATCTGCTACTGCCCAAGGGACAGTGGTAACCAAAGACCATTAGAAAGACGCTCTCTGAGACAAGATGACTGCAAGAGCCATCAGAGACACTGTGCATCACTAAGCTGTTTCCATTTTTAAAGCACTTCTCAAAAATGGCAATTCAAAGTTGGAAGCACAGACATGCTAAAATATTGCCTGAGATAATAATAACAGGGACATTCAAAGACTAGAAGGAATGTCAGGTTTTTCTGACAAAAAGGCACTTACTTCCAGATCTTGACCAGGTTGTCACAACCCCCGGATGCAAATCTTTTGATGTAGTTTGGCTTCTGACCAGAGGGTTGTTCTATAAGGCTCCCTGGAACAACAGCAGGAGCCCAGCTAACTGCATTACATCCAATCTAGTTAAGGAAAAACATCACTATTAAAAGCTGCTTACTTGAAATGAATAAATAAGTAAAGGCTGCTGAGGGGGCAAAGGACACATAGGATGGTTTCTGTGGGGGGTGGGCAATAAGCCCACCTCAGAAAAGGGGAGTCTTGCACAAAGCTGCATGGCTATCAGGTGAATAAGAAATCCAGACACAGTCTAGTCTCACTAAGACACTTACTCAGACAGCCTGAGGTAGCTAAGCCACTGTTTTATGTGCAGATATCACCCTGGGTGTGTAAACAGTGGAGACAGAAACTCCAAAGACATACAGTACATGCAATTCCCAAGATTTAGCAATGCAGCAGTAGAGGAACCTTTGGTCTGGAGCCCAATTTCCTTCTACTGAGAGCCACTAGCATTAGTTTATGAAGTTTTTCTTCGGCAAAAATTCCCACTGTTTTGGGAAAAACACAAGTCCTGCAGTTTTTCCAGCTCCAGTCTATTCAGTTAGTTGGTGCAGGTGCTCTTGGGACCAAGACCATTTCCTGCCAGGCAACATCCAGCACTGTGTTCAACAATAATGCTCAGTACACAGATATTACCAGTACTGTTTAGCCTTCACCTGCCTTTTTTCCACTTCATTTTAGTGCCTACAAAGTACACCTGCCCACTCTGGGTGAACTTTTAACAAGTTGTTCTTGATGTTTCACATCATTTCACTGTATTTCAGCACTGACCTAGCCAGCTTCCCTGGAGCATCCCCTCAGTGTTACTTGTATCCCCACAGGCCCAGACTCACCGTGTGTGCATTGCTGATCTTTTTGACTTCCCACTGCCCATCCCCCGTGTAGCTCAGCAAGGAGATGGCCCCATCTGAGCTCCCACAGGCCAGGATCAGTCCATAGTCGTGTGGTGCCCAGCAGACAGAGTTCACTGGGAAAGGTGAGACACACTGGGTTACAGCTCAGGGACCATCTAAGAGTGCCTGCTATCAGTGAGTGGGCCTGAAAGCCCAGAATGAGTCCTGACACCCCTGGATTTCAGCAAAGCCACTCAATTCATATTGTACACTGAATGACAGGGAATGGCCTTCCTGTTTGGAACCCTTTTAGAAGGGGAACACCAAAAAAGAACTCTGCATGAGGATAACAAACTCTGACAACAGCAGGGAGCATCACTAAAACAAGAGCTGAATGACAGGCAGAAGCCTGGGTCAGTAACCCAGCAAAGCTGGAGACTTCAGATCTGCATTGGGGGGCAAATCATCTGAACACAAAGGTTTCCATTGAAAAACAAAATACTGCATGAGAAATTCTGTTTTTCTTACTGGGCAGAGACAGTATTTTCCTCAAGAATTCAGTCCCCTGCCATCTTTATCTGACAGCTGATTTCTTTGTACAACAAATCCTATGCAAACACCATATGAATCATCAGGACAGGAGGTTATCCAGCAATACCACCTTAGGTAAACGTCCTGTTTGTGCTGAACAGATTTTCTCTCTCTCCACTGTTTATCCCTGTTTGACAGGGGCTTTCTTCCTTAAACTGACAGATTTACTCCAACCTTACCCAAATCCCCTCCTCTCCTCAGATTCCCCTCCCAGCTCCACACTCCCATACCTGAGGAATCATGTCCTGTGTACTCATAGGTCTTTTCCCAAGTGCCATTTTCTTCCTTCCAGATGATAACCTTCCTGTCATAGGAGCAGGAAGCCAAGATATTCCCATACATAGGATGAGCCCAGGCAACCTGCCACACAGGACCTTCGTGCCTGCAAGAAACAATGCCTTTGGAAAAGCCAAGAGGAAGCCCTGCAGCTGCCCCACAGCCATCACTGCTGTGAGCTGCTGCCTCAGGAGGGAGCCCCGCCCCGACATGAGGAATGGGTCACGTCAAGATGGCAGTGTCAGTCCTCTGACACAGGGCTGTCACTGCCAAAAACAATTCCAAATGCTCACCCGTGTGTTGGTTCCTTTTACTGGATGCCAATTACTAAATGAGTGACCCAGCCCCAGAGGGTTCCCCACTGGCGTTCTGCCCCCCTCCCAGCACCACCCTGGCATTCACCCCAAGGCCCCCAGCCAGGCTGTGGTGCTGTGCCAGCTCACCCCCTGAGGTCTGCCATGAGGATCTGGCCTCCGTTGCGCACGTCGAAGATCTTGACGGAGCGGTCCGAGGAGCAGGTGGCCAGGCGGGTGCCATAGTAATCCATCTGGGCATCGTGCTGCACGGGGCAGGAGGGCTGTGCTCAGCTCAGCCCAGCCTGGCAGCCCCCCTGCAGCCCAGGGCCAGCACAGCTCCCGGCTCTGAACAGCCACACAGCCGTGCCCCCGCTGCTTCTGCACCAACTGGGCGAGAGCTACGCGGAAGGAATCCAGGGAATCCAAGGAGTCCCAGGGCTGGGGATCAGTGCTTCTGGCTACAGAGCACTGACCACCTATGGGCTTCTGTTTCTTAAAAGGTAAAGCGAGTGTGAAATACTGACAGCTCTTAGGCTTGAAAATTCACCACCACAGAACCACCAAGGTTGGAAAAGACCTCTGACAGCATTGAGCCCAACCTTTGACCATTCCTCACCTCGTCTCCCAGCCCAGAGCTCTGAGTGCCATGTCCAGTCCTTCCTCGGACACCTCCAGGGATGGGCACTCCAACCCTCCCCTGCCAAGGCCTGGCCACCCTTCTGTTAAAACTCCTCCTGAAGAACTGGGCTCACCTAACTGGGCTCCTTCCTCCTACAAATTACTTTGAGACCTTTCCTCCTGCCCACACTCATACATCTGCTCCCAGAAACATTCACAAAAAGGACAACCAGTCTTACCAGCTGAAATTGTACACCATTCAGAATACACACATATACAGGTTATTTCAGAGAAGGGAGCACAAACAAGCCTGTGCATGAAAACTGAGGGTTTAAATAATTTCTCCTTTCCCCTGTGGCCGAGTCCTCCAGGCCACCCAACACAAACCGGCAAAACCAGGATTTCGGACACAGGCACCCCACCCTCCCCCCCCGAGCACCCCTCGGCCGCCCCGGCACAGCCG
>VXBA01003879.1:131742-146748 GCA_013399895.1 Serilophus lunatus
CCGCCCTGCCCTCCCCACCCCTCCCCTCCCCTGCCCTGCCCCGCTCATCCCGGAGCACAGCCCGGCCCGGCCCGGCCCCGCGGCCCGCCATGGCCGGCGGCTCGTACCACATCTCCAGCCTGCTGGAGAAGATGACCTCCAGCGACAAGGACTTCAGGTGCGGGGCGCTGCCGCTGGGGCGGGGCGGGTGTCACCTGTGCTGGCGTGACCCGAGGGGGGCCGGGCGGGGGCGAGCGGCGCTGCCTGCGGGCGGGGGCAACAAGAGCCCTTATCGCTGGGCTTGGGGGTGTTACTCGCTTGTGAGTGAAGAACAGCGTAGCACAAGTGCTGAGATACCTGTAGCCGGTTTTTCCTCCAGAAGGTGAGGTGGTCAGCGCGTTAAAAGGCTGAGAGCCCCGGTGCGGGCAGCGGTGGCACTGTGTGGCAGCTGCTGCAGGTGCTGCCTGTGCCCAGCCCGCTTTGAGAACTGCTTTTGTGCGATGGAAAAATGGGCCTCCCGAACGGGACTAAGATGCTTTTGTTCTCCTTGTTTATGTCAGCAGGAAAGCTGACATCTTTTTAGGGTTGGGGCCGGTGGCTCAGTGTGAAAGGCACTCCAGAAAAAGTAATTAAAACCAACATGTATGAAAGGTTTCACCCCAAAGCATATTGTTCTCTCAGTACCAGCCTGGACGGTAACGTTTGTGCCAGACTCGGTATTTTGGGGACTAAAAGAGAGATGTTAGTAAATCCTAAAGGTAGGTTGATTTTTACAGAGGCTGCTGCTGCTTTCAGGTGGTATTTCAGAAAGAAAGCAGTGAGGGTGTAGTTGTAGAACAGTTTGAAGCCTTTGCAGTTAACACTGCATGCACCATGGCCGTGTGGTGTCAGAGGGGTGCAGGTCCCCAGCACAGCCCAGTGCCCCCCTGCAGGCCCGGGTGTCCCTCAGTGCCCAGCTGTGCCCAGCTGTGCCCAGGTGTGGCCCCGGGGCAGGCTGGCAGAGGCAGGGAGGGCAGGGCTGTGCTGCTGCCCGGGGCTCCCAGCAGCCCGTGCCCATAATTGGGCATGTTGGGTGCAGGCAGACACCGAGCTGGGGGGGCAGCTCCTGCACCCTGGGAAGGGCTCAGGGACAGCCCACCCTGCATTTCAGGCTGGCCCTGGACACCACAGCAGTGCCTTGGCCCAGATGGGCCTCGGTGCTGCCCAGGAACGGGCCTGGAGCCCCACAGGTTGCCTCGTACACGAGAGCTCTCCTGTGCTGAAGGAGTGACATCAGAGCCTAATTTTAAAAGGAGGTGTCATGCAATGGGAGGGAGGGGCTCTGTGGTTCCTGTTGGACACCCATCCCGTGCAGGGCTGACGCTGGAGAGCAGCTACTGCATGACAGCCCTGCTGGCATTTCTCAGAACCTCAGACTGCTGTACCAGCAACTTCTGCATTTCCTGCTCCCATGAAAAGAGAGACTTCCCAGAATTTCTTAATACCCATTTTGTCATTGTCCTTGTTAGCAGTCAGCTGGGGGTTTGGTTTTCCTTCTAAGCAGGAGTGATAGCTGCTACCCTAGGGCACTTCTGAGGTGCACTCTGCATGGAGTCATGACTTTATTTTTCATTTTTAAGCACGAGAAGCCACCTCCATGTGTGGGGTCATACTGTCAGTGCTAAATTAGTGAGGAGGAGCAGAGCCAAGTGTTTTTGGACCCCAGATTGCTTTTCCTACGCCAGGCAATTGATGAAAAAACCCACCCTGATTTTTTCTGGCATAGTTAACTATCTTCATTTAGTCACTGAGAAAAGTAGACAAGCTGGATGCCACTTTTAGAATTTTTTTTTGCCTGACCCCTGCTAGGCATTTATCTGCTTACAAGATAGCAATAGTTCTCTATGCCTTGTTTCTCAAAGCAGTGTGAAGAGGCTCTAAGTTGCTCTTTGGTAGTGTGTTTTCATAAAGCACCAATTGCCAAGTTCTGTACATCATTTGTGTCTGCACATCAGCCAATCCACTTTTGCCCTGTGTCCTTTCAGGTTTATGGCCACCAATGACCTGATGATGGAACTGCAGAAAGATTCAATAAAACTAGATGAAGACAGTGAGAAGAAAGTTGTGAAAATGCTTTTGAAATTGCTGGAGGACAAAAATGGGGAAGTACAGAACCTTGCTGTCAAGTGGTAAGAGCCTGGGCAGTAAGTGCCATGTTCCCTGGCACTGACAGAGCCATCACAGACTGCAGTGGTGGGAGGGCAATGCCTGGCTGTGGGCACCACCCTCCAACCTGCCTGCAAGGGCCTGTGTCCTCTCACAGGGCATGGCCCTTTGTGTCTCTGTTGACACTCAGGAGGGGTGAAAGCACAGATACCTTTGCAGCAGCAGGAGGTGGCTTTGGAAGTAGTTCAGTGTTTGCATTATGACCCTTAGCACATGAAAAGTGGAATCCCTAAGATTTTTCTTCCTCAGAGATAAGCTCAGTTGAAAATTTTGGTCTTCAAGCTCCTGACATCTCTGGGGTTTTGAAATCCAGTTCTGGATTTTCCTGGGGTTCTGTCCTTGGCAGTGATGGTACCAAACAGTTCTGGCCTTATGGCATTTCAGGTTTGAATCCTCCTCTTCAAGGGCATTTTCATTGCAGTCTATAATGCACTTGGGTTTTTCCCTGCCTTGACTCCAAGGGCAGCCTGTGCTGTTGCTTTGCCTTGGACTGTTTCAATATTTTTTAATCCAAATGAACAAAAGCAGTAAGTCCCTCTATTAGTGAATCCTCAGATGAAGAGATCCTGCTGCTGACATTTTCTTTCCCATCTCTTTCCCCAGCATGGCTAAGTGGGAGTGTTCAGTCTAAAATGCCACTGAATGACTCAGTTCACCTCAGGGCTCCTGAAAGGTGGGCCATTTAAAGACAACTTTGGGTTCTTCTATTTTTATCTTCTGTGAATCCTATTCACATTCCCTTCTTTTTAACCTCATGCTGCTTCTATCTCTGTCCTTTTTACATGGCCTTTAACCCTTTATTTTTGTTCCCACTGCCCTGACGTTTTCTGACCCTTCTCCTGTCTCTGCCTGCTTTGGGCTGGCTTATTCTGATGTGTACAGTGAAACAGCTGAGCACTGGGCAGAGGACCCACTTCTCTGCCTGGTGGTTGTATCAGCAGTAAGTCCATACTCATTGTGATCTCTCACCCATCCAGAATGTGAAAATGAGGAGGCCTCAAAGTGAAACCAGGAGTATTTCCCTTCTGTGCTTAAGGAGGTGCTTAGAGCAGTTAACATCAGTCAGTAACTCCCAGGCAGGTGGCCAGGATCTCTAGGAAGGAGAAATGTGGTGCTTTGAAGGACACAGGCAGTTGGATCAGGCTGTTCATCCTGACTGGCTCCTCCTCCCACAGCCTGGGCCCTCTGGTTGGCAAAGTGAAGGAGTACCAGGTGGAGACCATGGTGGACACGCTGTGCACAAACATGTTGTCAGACAAGGAGCAGCTGCGGGACATCTCCAGCATCGGCCTCAAAACTGTCATCGCTGAGCTGCCCCCGGCTGCCACAGGTACAGTCCCTGCTGGGGGAACAGGGAATCCCAGCCCCTGGCAACAGGGCAAGACAGGGAGCTCAGAGCCTCAAAGTTACCCATTCCTTATTCACCTGCCAGAGGACAGCTAGAGAAATACAGAGGAGACAGTAGAAGCTGAGGTACCAATGTGATGAGAGAGGGGATGAAATGAAAACTTGAGCTGTGTGTGGAACTATGTATCCCAGAAACACAGCAAGGGATAGCTGAGGCCCCTGGGGACAGAGTTTCCTCTGCAGCCATCCCATGTATCTGTCCTGATAGGCCTCCCAGTGGTGATTCCTTTTTTCAATGTAGGAGGGATTGAATGGTTCCCAGCAGCAAAAAGGCTCCTTTTTAACTGATAGCAGGAAAAATCTCTCTCTTGCAGGCTCCACTATGACAGCAAATGTGTGCAAAAAGATCACAGCCCAGCTGACAGGAGCCATTGGCAAGCAGGAGGATGTGTCTGTGCAGCTGGAAGCTCTTGACATCCTGTCAGATATGCTGAGCAGGTACCAGAGGATTTCCTTCTGGCAGCTATGCAAAGCAGGGGGTTGCAGGGATGTGTCTGCTTTTGATTTCTCTATTTCTCTAATCCTACTACTGGGACTTAAAAATGCAGGATTTGGGTTGGCTGCCCCTGGGGAATATCTGAACAGAGCAGGTTCCCAACATGCTGAGCCTTTCTATGCTTGGGAATGGCAGTGCCAGTGGTGATGGATCCTCACACAAATGTGGGAGGGAGGTTTATTTTAGCCCTGTGATCTGATCATACATGAATTTTTTTCCTGGCTGTCACCTTCCCTCACTGCATAAGTCAGGGTGACAGTGTCATATGTCATCTGCATGCAGGAAATAATTGACAAACCTCCAGATCATCCAGAAGGACACAGTCAAAAACTCCTCTGTGATGGAGACAAATAGCTCCTCTCTGTGCTTTAGAGAACAAGTCAGTGTTCAGGCCAAAACGCCAAACCCCGCCTTCTCCTTCCCCTCCTCACAACGTCCATGCAGTTGCCATAGCTGAAGGATTTTTACATTTATGGCTGCCAAGAGGGCTTTGTCTCTGAGGCCTGGACTTTCAGCTCCTGTCTTGTTGTGTTGATTGCAGACTGGGGGGAACCCTCAGCTCCTTCCATTCCTCCATCCTGACCTGCCTCCTGCCCCAGCTGACGAGCCCCAGGCTGGCAGTTCGGAAACGGGCCATCATTGCCTTGGGGCACCTGGTCTTGACCTGCAGTGGAAACATCTTCTCAGAGCTCACAGAGCATCTGCTGGCTGAGCTGAAGAGGAACGAGTCCACGTCCACCACAAGGACATACATTCAGTGTGTGGCTGGCATCAGCAGGCAGGCTGGGCACCGCATAGGTAGGATGAGCACCTTGAAATGGCTACCTGCATTTTGGAGCAGCTCCTCTTAGTGGGAAAAGAAGAGTGCTCACTGTTCCTGAAGTACTAGTGGCTTGTGCTTGGTGATTCCCTTGTGGTCTTCCTCTCTGATCTCCACTTGGAAGGGAGGAGACACCAGAGTTTCTCTCTGGCTGCTCTTCTGTAGTAACTTCCCCTCAAGACCTTGCAGCATTTCCCTGGTCTTAATTAACACCTCTGTGAATTAGGTCAGTAGATTCACCCCATATGAATGAGAGGAGAAATGAAGGGTAGCATATTTTATTACTTGTCTTAAAGACCTGCCAGAGTCGAGATTAGGTCCTAGAAGATCTCTAATCTCAACTCTTCCTATGACTGAACTGCCAACAAAGGGCTGGAGAGAGCTGGCTGGTTTTGGGGGGCTACTGGCTGCTTGCCCACGAGGTCTGGGGCAGGAATGCTGTGCCAGGCACGGGAAGGAAGTGGCAGGTGGCTGCTCGGGTGAGTGGAGGCTCGAGTGGTGTTTCACTGCTGCTTGCTTTGTCTCTCCCAGGAGAACACCTGGAGAAGATAGTTCCTCTGGTCGTTCAGTACTGCAGCGTCGACGATGACGAGCTGCGAGAGTTCTGCTTCCAGGCCTTCGAGTCCTTTGTGAGAAGGTGTGTGCCCCTGGGGCCCCTCTGCACTGCCCAGGGCATCTGTGTCCTCCTGCTGAAAATACCCTTACCTTCAGCACCCAGGGCTTCCTGTTGGGAGCTACAGTTCACATAGGAAATCTCTTCTACACAGGCAGAGCTCCACAGGGCTGCAGTTATTAGCTGCTTTACCTCCACATGTGAGGCTGTCCTTCTGTATTGGCTTTGGAGGAGTGAGAGTTCTCCTTGTACTTGGATGGTTCCTCATCCAGAAGGAACTGCCTCACTCCTGGTGCATGGAGGGAGCTGGAGGCAAGAAGGTGGCTCAAGCAGAACAGCTGCTGAGCTGCAGCTCTCCAGTTGTTTGGTCAAGCATTTACTGCTTGGAAAAGGAGCCCCTGCAGAGCTGCTGAGGTGTTCTCCCAGGAAGGGAGGATTCAACCAGGAGGTGAAGGCCACTGATTTATTCTTCTATGTAGAAATCCGCCCTAGGGGAATATGACCTTGCTTTGTGTATAGCAGGAAGGAATACCTCTGGTTTAACTATGTTAACAAAATATTGAGATGGTCTGTGAAGCACTTTGGGATCCTTTTGAGATTAATTATATTATTTGGATATTTAAAACAGCTTAGTGCTTGATTAACTCATAGGATTTTTATTTGTCCTGATAGGTGCCCAAAGGAAATTGAGCCTCACATCCCAAGTGTGATGGGGCTGTGTCTGAAGTACATCACCTTTGACCCAAACTACAACTATGATAATGAGGAGGAAGAGGAAGAGATGATGGAAACTGAAAATGGGGAGGATGAAGAGCAAGGTGCCTGCTTGTGAGGATGGCTGTGCTCAGCAGAACACAGGGTTAACATTTCCCCCCTTCCTGCTTTCTCCTGCTGGAGAGGGCAGCTCTGAGGATGAAGTGATCCTCTGGCCCTGGTTTCTCCTAATGGTGCCCCTTGTGTCCCTGTGTTGTTCCCAGAGAGCGATGACGAGTACAGTGACGACGATGACATCAGCTGGAAGGTGCGCAGGGCTGCAGCCAAGTGCCTGGAGGCTCTGGTCAGCAGCAGGCACGACCTCCTGCAGGACTTCTACAGAACTCTCTCCCCAGCCTTGATAAGCAGGTTCAAAGAGAGGGAGGAGAATGTCAAAGCTGACATCTTCAGTGCTTACATCTCCTTGCTGAAGCAAACGCTGCCCACCCAGAGCTGGCTGCAGGCTCCTGATGCCCCTGGCAAGGGGGATGTGCCCCTGGCAATGCTTCAGGACCAGGTGTGGGAGTGGGGGAAGGCTGAGTTAAATCACAGAGCAATGAGGATGAGCAGCTGCCAGTGACTGTGCCTAGTACAAGGAGCCCTGGGGCCAGCAGCCAGAAGGGAGCAGATCCAGAGGGATGGCTGTTTACTGGCTGTCTCCTGCCATCCCTGGGGCAGTGCAGGAGCAGGGGGGGCACAGCTGGCACTGTCCCCCCCCCCCCCCAGCCACTGGCACATGTGTCCAGGCTGAGGCAGGTTGGCTTCTGGGTGAAGTGTCAGGCTGGTGCCTTACAGTTACTGCAACTGCTGCTCAGGAAACTCATTGAATAAACTGTGGTAGAGACACCCCAGGGGCCCCTGAGAGCAGCAGTGATGACTGAGGTGTCCCTTTCTCCCTTGCTTCTCTAAACTGCAGGTCCCCAGCATCGTCAAGGCCTTGCACAAGCAACTCAAAGAAAAGAGCATCAAATCAAGACAGGGTTGTTTCAGCCTCCTGACAGAACTGGCCAATGTTCTTCCTGGTTGCCTGGCAGATCACATCCCTGCACTTGTCCCTGGTATGCTTGTCCATGGTCTGGGGTGAAGGACCAGGGCTGACAAAATCCCTTCCAAATGCATATGCTGCTTGTCTGTGTGTTCCAGTTTTATTCCTTTATGTATTATTCTGCTCAGCATCAGGACATGCACATCAAGTTCTGCTCTGGGCTGATGTGCTGAACAGCTCCCAGAATAATCCTGGCTTCTGTCTGCACTGGAAGCCATGATAAAAATGTCTGGTTTTTGGTTGGTTTCAGGAGGCCTATTCCATCCTCCTTTGAAAGCAGCTGGAATGAGATCAGAAACATAAGTGACATTTTGTTTTATAAAATCCAGTGGCTTTTAAGAAAAATCTTTATACTGGCTGATTAATATTTAATTTGTACCACCCACATTTTTGTCTGAGCTTTCCTGCCTGTGGGCACACAAAGCATCCCACTGCTGGAGGGCTCAGGTCCTGCCTTTGCTTTTGGTGTAACTGCATAGTGAATAGGAGAAAAGCCTCCCATGATTGTCCCTGGCTGGATCCATGCACCTCCCTCTTTAGGAAAAACATGACCTCAGTCCCTGTTGTCTCCTCTGCACAGGTATTGTTTTCTCCTTGTTGGACAGATCCAGCTCCTCCAACATGAGGATTGACACACTGTCCTTCCTGCACGTCCTTCTCTGCAACCACCAGCCAGAAGTGTTTCACCCTCATGTCAAGAGCCTGTTGCCTCCTGTTGTGACCTGTATTGGAGACCCCTTTTATAAGATCACGTCAGAAGCTCTGCTGGTAACTCAGCAGCTCGTGAAAGTTATCAGGCCTTTGGACAAGTCTTGCACTTTTGATGCCAAGCCCCATGTGCAGGAGCTGTTCCTTGGTACCCTGAAGCGGCTGAAGGCAGCTGACATCGACCAGGAGGTGAAGGAACGTGCCATCTCCTGCATGGGACAAATCATCTACAACCTGGGAGATCATTTAAGTACTGATCTCCAGCCAACCTTGAAAATATTTCTGGAGAGGCTCAAAAATGAAATCACCAGACTGACAACAGTCAAAGCATTGACCTTAATTGCTAGTTCCCCACTTAAAATAGATTTGAGACCCATTCTAGGGGAAGGTCTCCCCATTCTAGCTTCCTTCTTGAGAAAGAATCAGCGTGCCTTGAAGCTGAGCACTCTGACTGCTCTGGACATCCTGGTGAAGAACTACAGCGACAGCCTCAAGCTCTCCATGATCGAGGCTGTGCTAACAGAGCTCCCTGCCCTCATCACTGAGAACGACATGCACGTGTCCCAGGTGGCCATCATGTTCCTCACCACTTTGGCCAAGGTTTATCCATCCTGCATCTCCAAGATCAGCTGCTCAGTCCTCGCTGAAATCTTTCAGCTTGTCCACTCACCTCTGCTGCAGGGAGGGGCCCTGAACGCCATCATCGACTTCCTGCAGGCGCTGGTGCTGACGAGGGCGGGCACCACGGGTTACCCCGAGCTGATGAGGCAGCTGACAGCACCCGTGTGCTCCCCGGGGCCAGCCGGGGCCTCGCTGCCCCTGCACAGACAGGCATTCCTCTCTGTGGCCAGGTGTGTGGCAGCCCTGTCCTCGGCCTGCCCCAAGGAAGCCCCTGCCACAGTGAACCAGTTTGTCCAGGACGTGAAAAGCCCCAAGTCCAGTCCTGCTGTTCAAGTGCTGGCTTTCCTCTCCCTGGCAGAGATGGGCCGCACCACCAACCTCAGTGCTCAGAGGGAGCTCAAAACTGTCATCCTGGAAGCGTTTGCTTCCCCCAGTGAAGAGGTGAAATCCGCTGCCTCCTACGCCCTGGGGAATGTCAGCGTTGGGAATCTGCCGGAGTACCTGCCCTTCATTCTGAAGGAGATCGAAAGCCAGCCCAAGCGACAGTACCTGCTGCTGCACTCCCTGAAGGAGGCCATCAGCTCCTCCTCGGCTGACAGCCTCTCCCCTTACGTGGAGGATATCTGGGCTCTGCTCTTCAAGCACTGCGAGTGCCCAGAGGAGGGGACACGCAACGTGGTGGCAGAGTGCCTCGGGAAGCTGACCTTGGTGAACCCTGCTGAGCTGCTGCCCCGGCTGAGGAAACAGCTCTCAGCAGGTAACACAGACAGCCAGAGGGGCTGGAAATTCCTCTTGAACACTGCTGGTGGGTACAACAGGAGGCGAGCAGGAAATCGGGATCTCTGCAAGGGGGATCAGAGCAGAACTGGTCTGCACGGGGGCAGACAGAGGGTGTTGGGAACAGGGCCTCACATGGAAATTGTGCAGGAGCAGATTTAAACAGAGAGAGTTGTTAACAAGTGCCCTGTTCTCTTACTGCTTCAACATGGGTGTAACAGCACCAAGAGCAGAATATGTGCTACAGAGTTAAGCAGGGATTTTGTCTGTTATCTTTCAGCATTTTTCTTCCCCACTTCCTTGCAGGCTCTCCACATGCCCGGGGCACCGTGGTCACTGCCATCAAGTTCACAATTGCAGACCAGCCACAGCCCATCGATGCTCTCCTGAAAGGCTGCATTGGTAGGGTGGTATGGACAGTACAGAGAGCTGGGGGGGTGAGAGATTGGGTGTTGTTAGCAGCTTGGGGTTTTCCACTCCTGTGTGAGCCTCACCTAGTCCAATTAGTTTTGGTCTGTATGTCTCTGCTTTGGGATTAGAGAGCAGTGTCCCGTGCATCCTTGTTAAATGCTCTGATGCCTTGCTCTGGGGGATATTCCTTTGTTAGGGAGCCCAAGTTCCTTCTGCATTTAAACTCAGAATTCAAGCTCCTCACAAGGTCTTGGAAAGTATAACCTACATGGAAAGAGTCTTGTTTCCAGGGAGGCCACAGTCGGATCTGCTGTGAAGAACTGGACTTTCTGTTTCAGAGAAGATCTAAGCAAGAAAGAAACCAACTTCCTTGAATACCATAGCTTCTGATTTGACTTTATGGTGAGGTAGATAGTCAGTTTGGTTTTATGCCCAAAATGCAGGACTGTCATATTTCTTCCATTGACTGTATCCCAGACAGAGGGAGGGAAAGCATCTCCAATGGCTCTGTTAGACTGTGCCACTGGAGTATTTTACCATAGGTGCTTTCATAACCAGCCTCCTTGAAATACACCCTGATACACTTCTAAAACCCTTTAAAAACACTGCAGGAGCACTGACTGTATGTTCTTATCCCACAGGTGACTTCTTACAAACTCTGCAGGATCCAGACCTGAACGTTCGCCGTGTGGCTTTAGCCCTGTTTAACTCTGCTGCTCACAACAAACCTTCTTTGATCTGGGATTTACTGAGCACAGTCCTGCCCAGCCTGTACAGCGAAACCAAGCTCCGGAGGGAGCTCATCCGGGAGGTAACTGGGCCCAGCTGGTGCTGCAGGGACTCACTGCACCTGGAGGTGAGATGGGGCTGCTGCCCTGTCCCTTCTTAGGTCACACCTCTCTTTCTGTCTTGGTTAAGGTAGAAATGGGCCCATTCAAGCACACAGTGGACGATGGCCTGGATGTGAGGAAAGCTGCTTTTGAGTGCATGTACACCCTGCTGGAAAGCTGCCTGGAGCAGCTGGACATCCCCGAGTACCTGAACCACGTGGAGGATGGGCTGAAGGATCACTATGACATTCGGGTCAGTGCTGTGCCCTCACTGCTGTCATTTCCTCTGGGGCCCGGGCTGCAAACGAGCTGTGTGTCCCCACAGCACCGTGTGCCCCTGCCAGGCCACTTCCTGTTCCCTGTAACTGCATCTGCAGCCTCTCATTGGGCACTGTCTGGCTCTGGTTTGACTGGTGGCCTTGACAATGCAACCCTGGTGTAGCTGGCTTTGTAGGAAATGTACCAAAGTCTAAAATAAGTCCCTTCTGCCTTTAAACTCATGATTGTCATTCACTCACTCACACCAGTGACACTATATTGAAAAAAATCTAGCAGGGCAATTGCTGATGGGCTCACAGCTGGATAAGAAGCACAGCATCCTTTTCCAACTGTGATTTGCTTTACCCCCACTGATGCACAGGCACAGCCCCGTGCTCAGTGGGGCTGTTTGTCCCCAGGGCTGTCAGCCCTGCACACACCTGGCCCAGCTGCAGCTCCAGCCTGCCAGCAGAGCAGGCCCAGCTCCCTGCCCAGGGGCTGCAGGGCACCAACCCGTTTCTCTCCCCTCCTGCCCAGATGCTGACGTTCATCATGCTGGCACGGCTCTGCAGCCTCTGCCCCACTGCCGTCCTGCAGCGGCTCGAGCGGCTCATCGAGCCCCTCCGGGCAACCTGCTCCACCAAGGTAAGAGCAGGAACCTCGGGGGCTGCCCGCAGCCACCTCTGCTCCCAGCCTCCCCCCTGCCCACTGCCCTCATTTCCCTCGCTGGTCTCTGCTGCTGCTTTGGTTCTGTGGCTGAAGCAGCTTTTCTAAAATGCCAAGTGAAAGCAGAGCTTTGGCTTTGCAGGTGAAGGCTGGCTCGGTGAAGCAGGAATTTGAGAAGCAGGACGAGCTGAAGCGCTCAGCCATGAGGGCAGCAGCTGCTCTCCTGACCATCCCTGAGGTGGAAAAAAGCCCAGCAATGGCAGAGTTTTCATCCCAGATCAGGTCCAGTCCTGAAATGGCATCACTTTTTGAGAGCATTCAGAAAGATTCTGCTTCCCTCCCCATGTCGGAGTCGATGGACATGAGCTAAGCTGTGTTTCCCCTCCTGCCCTCCCAGTGCCCCAGCCAGAGACACCAGCTGGGCCAGGGAGGAAGGCCCTTGAGCTGCACTCCTGCCACAGCCATGTGCAACTCCTGGGCAGCCACTGAGAAAGGGGCTGGATCCAGCTACACTTGCACGAGACACAGATCAGGGGAGGGGCTGGAAGAGGAGCAGTCCCACTTGTCAGCAACAAAGCAATCACAGTTGAGTATGGTTCCATGAACAGTGGAAACTACTTCCTGAAATACTCCTTGCTGCAGTACAAAGAAATAGAGCTTTAAATGGTTTTTTAATGACTGCACATGTGCACTTTCTACCCCAAACTGCCTAAGAATGTATTTGTAGCATTTCACTAAATAACATGGCTAAAACCTAAAGTCATGTCTTTAGTGAGCACCACACCCACAGGCCTTTGGGAAAGGAGACCTGCACCAGCCAAGCTGCACAGGGCAGGGGGTTGCCTGACCCCACAGGCTGCCTTTTGGGGCTCCACAGTTTGGTGTTTGGGCAATATGAAGCTTTCTTGCTTGGCTTCTTCCCAGAGGGACGACTGGTGGTTGTTTCAGTGACAAACCCTGCTCTGAGCTTTGCTTTGCTCCACCCCAGGCCTCTCCCTGCCCGCCCTTGGGGCACCTCAGTGCTGTTGTGTCCCAGCCATGAGGGCACTGCCTTACCCTGGTCCTGGATCAGCAGTGGCCCTGCAGGAGCACTGGTGCTCTGCCACAGGAGCCAGGGCTGTGAGCACAGAGGCCGCAGTGGCTGCTGTGCTCAAATCCTGCTTTGTGCAGGAGAAAAGGCTTGAAGGGACAGAGGATGCAAGCAGCCAACTGGAGGACAAGGCCACCACAACACACTGGCTGCAGACCTGGAGCTGCCCTGCTTTTTTTGCTCTTGCAGAGTGGTTGATGTGAGATTTACAGTCCTGTGTGGAAGGACAGCTATGGTCTGAATGGTGTAACAATAAAATGCACTTGTGAAGCTGCGTGCCCTGAGTTCACTGCCCCCCCAGAGAGCCCAGCCATGAGCTGTGCCCACACCAAACAGCAGCGGGTTGGACTGACACTTTATTAAATACCCGTGGCTGCAGAGGTCACTCGTTCTCCTCGCTGCGCAGGCGGGCGTTGGGGTTGGTGATCTTGATGGCCAGCTGTGCTGCCCTTTCCACGATCACCTTCCTGTTCTTGGAGGACACGTTGTGGGCGATCTCTGCGCAGTAGGACCTGTCAGGGGACACGTGGGCAGTGCTGGGAGCCAAGGGCAGCCCTCTGGAGCCACCCCACCCTGCCCGGAGGCAGCCAAGGACAGGGGCTGCACCACACAGCCCCCAGCGGGCCTGAAGCAGGAGCTCCCCTCCAGAACAGCTCAGCCCTTCCTGCGAATGACTGAGTCACAGGCAGTTGTTAATGGTGCTAATTACTGCTCTTACTTTTAGTGAAAGCAAGCTCTGAAGCAGACTCAGGCCTAGGTCTGACCATGGTCACCAGTGTGGCCAGATGTGGCACAGCCCCATTTACCACTGCTAACTTACACTTCTGCCAGGGGTACGAGGTTTCCAGCCCCAAGTCCCCTCTGTTCCCCCGTGCCAGTGGCACTGAAGGAACCACAATGGCACCTGTGCTCTTGAAAGCAGCACCCCCCTCGTGTCACCTCCCAGGCAGGAGCAACGGGCCCACACACTCACTTGTTGCTCATCATCAGCACTTCCAGCTCTTTGACGTTGTGAACCAGGAACTTTCTGAAGCCCGTGGGCAGCATGTGCTTCGTCTTCTTATTGCTGCCGTAGCCGATGTTGGGCATCAGGATCTGCCCCTTGAAGCGCCGCCGCACCCTGTTGTCGATGCCTCGGGGTTTGCGCCAGTTGCGCTGCACAAACAGGGCCCAGGTGAGAGCAGCTGAGCACACCCGGCCCAGGCACCCGCCTCACAGCCCCCCTGCCCTGCGACTGCTCACCTTGATCTTGACATAGCGGTCAGACTGGTGCCGGATGAACTTCTTGGTTCTCTTCTTGACGATCTTGGGTTTCACGAGCGGCCGGAGGGCGGGCATGGTGGCTGCGGGACACGGCGCGGGGTGAGCGGGGGCCGCGGCCGGGCGGGGCGCGGCTCCGCGGGCAGCGCCTGTCGCAGACTGTCTTTCCCCCGCCGGTCACGCCGGGCCGGCCGGGGAATGGGTGTCCGCCTGCTGTGGCTCTGCCTCCCGCCTCCGAAGCTGGCAGAGCACTGGGAGCTCTCCAGATGCGATCCTGGGAGGGGCCGCGGTGTCACCCCCCACCCCCAGCCCGGGGCTGTTCGAGGGGAACAGCGACCGAGCCCCGAGCGCCTCGGCCCAAGGGCTCCGCCCGGCCCGGGACCGAGGAGGCCCCGCCGCCCTGTCGGGACCTGGCCCTGCGGGATCCGCTCCCGCGGCCCGGGGAGGGCGCGGCGGAGGGAACGGGAGCGGGTGTGCGGGGGGTGCCCAGGGGCGGACGGCCCCTGATGGCCCCCGATGGTCCCCATGTCCCCCATAGCCCGGATGGCCCCCGATGGCCCCCATGGCCCGGATGGTCCCCGATGGCCCCCGATGGTCCCCATGGCCCCCCATGGCCCGGATGGCCCCCGATGGCCCCGGATGGCCCTCGATGGTCCCCATGGCCCCCCATGGCCCGGATGGTCCCCATGGCCCCGATGACCCCCAGGGCCCGGATGGTCCCCATGGCCCCCCATGGCCCGGATGGCCCCCGATGGCCCCCATGGCCCGGATGGTCCCCGATGGCCCGGATGGCCCTCGATGGTCCCCATGGCCCCCCATGGCCCGGATGGCCCCCATGGCCCCGATGACCCCCAGGGCCCGGATGGTCCCCATGGCCCCCCATGGCCCGGATGGTCCCCGATGGCCCCCAGGGCCCGGATGGTCCCCATGGCCCCCCATGGCCCGCACTCACCGCAGCCGAGGCGCGTCCGCCGCGGTCCCGCCGAGGAGAGGAAGGGGCGGTGCGCCCGCAGGCGCTGACGGGATACGCGGCAGGTCCTGGCAGCTGCGCACTCGCTACGAGGCTG
>VXBA01003879.1:151233-257389 GCA_013399895.1 Serilophus lunatus
GTGCGGGGACGGTGCGGGGACAGTGAGGGGACAGTGAGGGGACAGTGAGGGGACAGTGAGGGGACAGTGAGGGGACAGTCCGGGACGCGGGACAGTGACGGGCCGGGAGGGGCCAGAAGGACCGAGAAGGGCCGCCCGGGCCATGCGGGCCGCGCTCACCTGGCGCGACAGGGCCGAGCAGTGGTGAGCGGCGCGGGGGCCGCGCGGGCCGGCCCCGGGCTCGGGGCTCTCTGTGCCGCCGGTCCCGCCGTGGGGCTCCGCCGGCCGAATGTGATTCTGCCTCTGACAGGGGGGTTTTGGGTTGTTTGTTCAAGTATTTACGACCTCGCGTTCAAGCCGGACGGGACCCAGCTGATAATTGCTGCTGGAAACAGGCTGCTGGTAGGGAACGCTCGGCCTCTCCTTTGCCGCGGTGCGAGCGCGAGTCCTTCCACATTAGCTTGGTGATAGAACCTATCGGAAATCCCCTTATCTCTGCCAGCCCAGCCTCACAGCCGCATACATATTAATGCAGGCCGACTCTAAAGCGATCGGAAGCTTTTTAATGTTTCTTACTAAGTTTTAAGCTCTATTTCCTAAAGTAATGAGATTTATTTGCACCGCCTCGCCCTCTCATGCCTCAGCTGAGGTTTGAAGTGGTGGGGATGGAGTTCATCCCTGCAGGGGTTGCTGCTTTCAGAGCTCACAGAACGGTGCATTTACTGGTGCTCCTTTGCAGTAATTTGTTATGTTTAAGCATCCTATGCAGAGGAAGATGTTTAACAACAAGATCTAAGAGATGAAAAAACAATGAGATGTAAAACAAGCTGCCAAACAAGCTGGTGGGAAATGTCTTTTGTGTTTTTCTAATTTCTGTAATTTTCTAGTACTGAGTCTGAGAAGCTGCTTCTGTGCTTGCAAACGTTTTGTCTTGCATGAACTGAGTGCTGTGCAAGAGCCAGGCACAAAAGAAGTGCATCACCTCAGCAATCCTGAGTCCCAGTCCTCACTCCAGCAGGGCCCATGGGTTGGACAGGGCTGGGAGCAGCCTTGTCTGCGGGAGGTGTCCCTGCCCATCCCAGGGGGATGGGACTGTATGAGCTTTGAGGTCCCTTCCCATCCAAACCAGTCTGGGGGTTCTGTGATTCCCGGGAGCTTTTTTGTGTCGGTTCTGTTTTCACGTGTGGTTTGTTTCTTTCCATGTGAACAGGTTTATGATACTTCTGATGGAACCCTAATCCAGCCCCTGAAGGGCCACAAGGACACTGTGTACTGCGTGGCTTATGCCAGGGATGGTAAGTGCAGCTCTGGGCTTGGCCAGGCTGGGCTGCCAGGGGATCTCTCCTGTTTGTTGCTGCCCCTGGAAAAGGGAGACATGGGTGTAGTTCTGGTGTTGGTGTGGGAGTGCTGGGGCTTTGTTCTTCACTCTGCTGGACAAGGTGCTGCCTCTGAGGTCACCTGTGCACCCAAGAGCTGTGGTCCCACTGCTCCTTGGACTTGAAGTGTGTGTTCATGGGTTCACCCCAGAAATCCCTCTTTCAGTCCTCACCTCTCTCTGAGTTTTATCCCTGTAGATCTTCTATCCTGGAGCTTCCTGGTCTCCTGGTCCTGCACACATTACTTGCTCACTGCAGACCCTCTGCTTCTAGCCCTCCTCTGTGGGGCTCACCCTGTTGGAGTGATGGGGCCCCTGTGGATGTGCAGCCCTGGGGGTGGACTGGCCACAGGGCTGTGGGAGGGGGCAGTGCAGCCCTGGGGGCTCCCCGTGGCTGGGAAGCACCAGCAGGCACAGCCAGGCTCTGTGCCAGCCCCTTTATTACTTGGGCCTTGTCAAGTTCAAGAACTTCTTGCTCTCTCTTTGATTATTTGCAATGAAAGTGGGTTTTGTACATGTGGGATTGAAATGATTTCTAATTCCCAGGGAAGCGTTTCGCATCTGGCTCTGCTGATAAAAGTGTGATAATTTGGACTTCAAAGTTGGAAGGAATTCTGAAGTACACGTAAGTGAAGCCCCTCAGCTCTGTGCCTCAAAGGCCAGTCTCCATTGTGCACTGCTGCTGGCAGGGAGTGTGAGCTGTTAGATTTGGGAGAAGGTTCATGAAGGTCAGAGAAAATGCCAGGGGTGGAAGGGGAGGGAGGAGGCAAAGAACAGTTGAAGTATCTGAATAAAGCAGGAAAGCAATTAAAGGCATGAAAGGGGGTGAGGAGTCCAGATAAATCTTTATTTAGAGGGCTGGCAGAGAACTGGGGAAACTCAGAATAGGGCAGAATGAAATCAAACACAGTGTGACTGCTCTTCTGTAATAAATACCAAATAATTCTGGTTCAAAGAGCAAGTTAAAGATGGATTTGATATTTTTGGTGTATTTGAATCTCCTGGCTCTGTGTGTCTGTCAGCCCTCTGAAGCAAAAGCTTGTGACTGCACATTTCTCACGAGTTGGTTGGCACAAGGTGGTCACTGCATGGGGCCTGTGTGAGCCACTTGGTTCAGAGTTTGGGTACAACCTGTAGTCATACTGCACAAACCACCACTGCTGTGTAGTTTTAGCTCATCTTGTTGAAAAACAGTGAATCCTGCCACTTGGAGACAACTCCTGGAAGGTTTATTACTGATTTACTTCACAGTAATAGCAGAGTAACTTGATGTACTATAAACCAATCCAATGCTTTTAGCGTCTGGTAAAGCATTCAGCTCTCTTGCTGAATACCAGCAAAGGGGCATTTAGGAATGATTTCTTGAAATCTGATTGTAACTTCATTCTAGGCATAATGACTCCATCCAGTGTGTTTCATACAATCCTCTCACTCATCAGTTGGCATCCTGCTCCTCTGGGGATTTTGGTATGTCTTCTCCCTTGCACTTTTCCATTGCAGTTGGATAGCTCAGCTGTAGCCACAGATAGGCACAGCTCTGTATCTCCACAAGAGGTGGGAAACAAAGCTACCTAAAGCTCAGTGACATTGGGTACTGGTTTAAATCACTTAAACTCAGTGGGAAAGGACAGTGTAGTGAGGGGTCACAGCACAAAACATGCTTCTCTGTTACTGGGATTTACTGCAGAGACACTCTCTGTTTAGATGGATTTTTTTTCCCATTTACTAATAAATACATTTAAATGTCCTTGTGGACAAGACTTTGGTGCTGCTGAAGTCCCAGTTCAGTCCTGTGACAGTTTTCAGTCTGAACTCTGGCTTGTGCTTATTTGCCATTGGCTTTTTGTTTGTTTTCTTCAAGGCCTGTGGTCTCCTGAGCAGAAGTCAGTCTCCAAACATAAAACGAGCTGCAAGGTCACCTGCTGTAGGTAAGTTTTAGAGATTACCTGTGCTAACAAACCATTCCAAATAAGATGCAAACCTAAGAAAAGGATTTTTTTTTCACCTTTTTCCATAGCAAAATGTTCTGAATGCATTGGAGAGATGTTCTGGTCTTGAGAGGATGTCTTAGGTTTTCTCTCCCTCTGTTTATCCATCTTGTGCAATAACAATAAAATGAAATTAGAGGAAGAACAGTTTCAGGGTTTTTTTCAGCTGTTTGTCCTGTGTGCTGCTGGTGTTTTCAGTTGAAGGAGACATTACCATTGTGGGGAATCTGAAGCAAGGGTTCATTAATGAAGGCATCCATCTGCCTGCAGACAGGACCAGATCAGACCCCAGGCCCCTTCTGTCCCACACTAGGCAGTTCTATCTGATCATGTTCTAAATGTGGCTTTTAAAGCATCCTGGGCTGCAGCCAACTCTGCCATCCACAAAGTAGCTCTGTGACTTAGCACATGTTACAAGTATTGCAAGCAGATGATAGCTTTAATTTATTTTTTATTTCTGTGTGTATGATAAAATGTTCTTGGTGTAGTGCATGCTGTTGCCATAAATGTGGATTTAGATGCACAAACAAACTGTAGGTTTACTGGCTACCTCCCAGAACTTAGTCTTAGAAATATATTTCAATCTACCATCCCCATGTGAGTGTGCTGTACCATTCTGCCTTCCTGCTGCTTGTTTGTAGTAGTTTACTCTTCAGAATGTGTGTGTTTTCCCAGCTGGACAAATGATGGCCAGTACCTTGCTTTGGGGATGTTCAATGGTGTTGTCAGCATAAGGAACAAAAATGGTGATGAGAAAGTGAAAATAGAACGTCCAGGGGGTTCTTGCTCTCCAATATGGTCCATTTGTTGGAATCCATCCAGGTAAATAATTTCATCCTTCTTCTTTTTATTTTTTTCATGCTGAATAGATAGTCCTTGACTCACTGATTGTAGAGAGGCTTGGCTTTAATCCCTGCTGGAGTAGGTTAATGCCATGTACATTACCTTCTTTAAGTGACTTTATATTGGGATTTGGGATTTACTGCCAGTCTTCATTGGAATGGAGAAACTGGGAACGAGTTCCACTTAGATTGTAGACATGTTGGATTGTTTAGGTTGGAAAAGCCTCTGAGCCCACCGAGTCCAACTGTTCCCCAGCACCGCCAGGGCCACACTAACCCATGTCCCCAAGTGCCACATCCACAGGGCTTTTAAATCCCTCCAGGGACAGAGACTCAACCACTGTCCTGGGCAGCTGTGCCAGTTCCTGACCCTCCTTGCCAGGCCCCAATTCCTCCTCCTGTCCCCCCTGCCCCTGCCCTGGCCCAGCCTGAGGCCGTTCCCTCTCCTCCTGGCCCTTGTTCCCTGGGAGCAGAGCCCGACCCCCCCCCGGCTCCCCCCTCCTGGCAGGGATTGCAGAGAATTCCAGGGGCCCCCTGAGCCTCCTTTGCTCCAGGAGGAGCCCCCCCAGCTCCCTCAGCCCCTGCCCTGCACATGCTCCAGCCCCAGAATTTGAGGTGTGGCATCACCAGATCTCCAGAAACATTTCTTTTTTCTTTTATACTGATTTTGGTTGGTATTTCTTTGGAGATATATGGGAGTGGGTTCTGTTGGGATTGGAGGAGGGAGGGGAACTGTTCTTTCATTTCAGTTCCAAGGGAATAGTCTCACAAATATGTGAACAAACAATTGCTGTTGCAGTAAGTGGCAGAATTTTTGGAGTAGAGTAGATGAAGAAGAGGAGGAGTCAGTTGACAGCTGTTTAGAGGAGATCCCAGTACTGGAATCCAGGCCTGTGTGTAGGCAGGATAGTCAGCCAGAGAAGAAGAACATCAAGGAGCAGTACATCCCTTTCAACCTGTGAGTGAATCTTCCAAACAATGTATGTACTGTGTTCCCTAGAACAGCACTTTGCAGGAAGGACCAAGGATGGAGTAATTATTATGCAGGGTACAACCTCAGATATTCAAAAGTTAGGAAATTGTAGATGAATGGTTTCCTGCATGGCCCTACTGACTGGGTTTGTGTGTGTTTTGTTAGAGATGAACGCAATGACATCTTAGCTGTGGCAGACTGGGGTCAGAAACTTTCGTTTTACCACCTGAGTGGCAAGCAGGTATGCCTGAAGAGAGTTGATTCAACAACAGTAGGGTATTTTGGATTCCATTTTGTGTCCTGCAATGTAGACTGTTTGTATACTGTTGCTTTATTAGTTACATTAAATGTCTTCTGTTTCCCTAGACTTTTATGAGTCTACCTTTTCTTCCTTCAGCCCTTGTCTCTCCTGTGGCAGTTCAGCTGCTCTCTAGTAATTCTTCTGTTAAAGCCCTTATGATTTTGCTGACTTCTGTGACATGGTTCACTGGTCTGTAGAGAACATCTAGGTATTCTTTTCAGCTGCTTAAAGGGCTTTCAGAGTGGGTTGTTGCATTCTGAGCAGACTGGTTTGGGACTGAAGGGATTCTGGGATGTGTGAATCCTCAAAGTATTCTCACAGCCAGTGGTTCTGGGTGTTGAAAAGCTGTACATAGATGAAATGAATGGTATTAGTGATGGCACCCGTTGCCTTCCGAAAACACGAAATGATCCTTTTGTTAATGTTTGTGACTGGGTTTTATTTTATTTTCCCTTGCAGATTGGGAAAGACAGAGTGCTCAATTTTGATCCCTGCTGTGTCAGCTACTTTACCAAGGGGGAGTACCTGTTGGTGGGGGGCTCAGACAGGCAGGTTTCCCTCTTCACCAAGGGCGGCGTGCGCCTGGGCACCGTGGGGGAGCACAGCAGCTGGGTGTGGGCCTGCAAGGTTAAACCAGACTCCAACTACGTGGTGAGTAGGGACACTTCTCTGACATTTGCAACCAGAGGTAAGACCACACATTTCACACTCAGTTGCTTAGTTTAGGCATTCTTACTGAGGCAGCAGAACCCGAGCACAGTCTGGCGAGGTCCTAGAACTGCCACTGGTGTTACAAACACCCTGCAGAAGTAAAACCTGGCCTGTAAGGAGGATGTAAGGAGCATAACACCTGCTTTCAAATGGTAAGGCATTCACTGCATTTTGCTTAAAAGAGAGGAGGGAAAAACAATTAAAAATGTCAGCTAATAACTTCTGAATTTACCCAGTATAATTCCCTGACAGGGAGGAAATGCCTACAGGGCAGCTGTCAGCCTGAAATGCTGTACTCTGAGTCCTGGACAAGTTGGAAGAGAATCAAAGTGAATTTAAAAATAAACAAACAAACAGCTCCCACCCTCCCCAAAAATCTTACCAAAAAACCAATCAAATAACCCTAACTCCCCATCCAGCAGAGTGGTCAGTCCTCGTTCTGCAGTGCACTCTGGCCATGGTCAAGCACACGTCGGCTGTAGCTGGTGTCCATCTGTACATACTACAGGAAAAGGGACGTGGGGTTCACAGAAATGCCACTTCTGACTACAGGTACCAATTAACTGCCATGATCCTCTCCCTGTGTTCAGGCAGTGGGCTGCCAGGATGGAACCATCTCCCTGTACCAGGTGGTGTTCAGCACTGTCCATGGCCTCTACAAGGACCGCTACGCCTACAGGGACAACATGACTGACGTGATTGTCCAGCACCTCATCACGGAGCAGAAAGGTCAGTCCACGCCTGCAGGCAGGCCACAGCTTCACTCAGTCTGTTTTGGGCAGTAATTCATATTCATCAGAACACTTGGAATATACTCTGCCTGTACCTTGGCAGTCAAAGTGCAGAGCACAGTTTGCAGGAGGTGAGTGTGAACCTGGACTGTGGAGGCTCAGCGCTGACAAGCCTAATGGAAGATGTGGGGGTTGGAGGAGGCATTGGGAGGGACAGGGGCTCTGAAGATAAGGTTTTAATCTCTGAAAATGAGGTAAAAAATACTGCACATCATACTTAGCTTTTTTTTTTCCCCCTTATTTGTAGCCTCGAGGGTTTTTGCTGATTTTGTTTCTTCATACCTGCTGGCTTTTTATGGCAAGGAATGGACGTACTGGTCCAGATTGTGCTGTTGGCAAGTCATAGAGGGTGGTAAACTGTGACAGTGATAGTAGATTACACAGATGCAGAAAAAGAAACATCTGAGGAGGAATGTGGTTTGAATATTAGAGGTGTTTTAGAAAGATTACATTTTAATGTATTAGTTTTCTCATTTCTGTATCTGTTATTTTTGTGTCAGCTTTTACTGTATTTTTTGGTGTTTTTTTTTTAGTTAGAATAAAAGGCAGAGAGCTTGTGAAGAAAATTGCAATCTACAAGAACAGGTTAGCCATCCAGATGCCAGAGAAGATCCTGATTTACGAGCTGTACTCGGATGACTCTGCAGACATGCACTACAGGGTGAAGGAGAGGATTGTAAAGAAATTTGAATGCAACTTGCTGGTGGTGTGTTCACACCACATTATTTTATGCCAGGTATGTGCCTTAAAAGTCAGAGTAGTCCTGAGGTGTGTTCAGAGTTGAAGGCAGCTGTCCCTGTGGCTGGCAGGACACAACTGTCCTGTGGCATCTGTTACAGCTTTTCCAGTGCTGTTGTGCTGTGCAGTGCTCACTTGCTGCTGGGCAGTTGCTGTGACACAGCTCAGGTGGCTGGTTCAGTCCAAATTGTGTCTGTAGAGAGTTTGATAAATTAGCACAGAATCCAGGGGAACTTTTTGGTGGGAGGGAACTACTGAAAAACAGCTGGGAGTGTTTGATTTTGTTCGTCCCTGTTAAATTGACTATTTGATGTCATAATTTTTATTTGTAAAAGTAGGCACACCTGCTAGTGTAGGTACAAATGTAGCACATTAGGTACAGATTTTGTTTTCACCTCCATGCTCTATTTTATGTCTCACTGTGTCCTTAGGAGAAGAGATTGCAGTGCCTCTCATTCAGTGGTGTTAAACAACGAGAGTGGCTGATGGAATCTCTCATTCGTTACATTAAAGTGATTGGGGGACCCCCAGGAAGAGAGGGCCTTTTAGTTGGTCTGAAGAATGGTCAGGTAACACATCTTGTCTGCTATGTGTCTTTTCACTGCAGTAAAATCTATTCTGGGCTCCTAGGGGAAGATGTTAGGAGCAACAGGCTCTTTTACAGCGTAGAGTTTTGACAGAGTCTCATCTTGGGGTAAAAAATTAATTACTTCTGTCTTTCATATTCTCTGACAGTAGAATTCATACAAATATGTTTAATTAGTCTAAAGTCTGTTGGTTGGTAGGATCAACTGACAGAAATTGGGTCTTGGTGAACTGAGAGAGGGTTTGCCTTTAGTGGGTGTTGTCTGCTCCTGACCACTTGTGAGGGTGTGGATGTTCTTGGGAGGAAAGTGCCATGTGCTTCACACACCAGGGGGCAGCTGGAGATGTCAAACTGGAGCCCAGAAGTATTAACAGAGAGGAAGTTGAGATCCCCTGTGTCTTCTGTATCTGTTAATATTTGCGTATTAATTGTTTACCTAGTGGAGCATTAAGAACCCAGGATGTGTAGCATCTGTTTTATTCCTACAGGCTTGCAACCCAGAGCGTGCTGTGGCAGCTGATCTGCCCCAGGGACCCCAAGCTGGGAGCATTTTGTTAATCTTAGCGCACAGTTTGTCCCTGAACAAACTTGCAATTGCACGCCCTAAACAGGCGTGGGGTTGGTGCCTGCTGGGCTGTGTGTATCCGTGGGGACAGAGGGGTGTGGGGTGTGTTTGTGCCCCTGCAGATCCTCAAGATCTTCGTGGATCACGCCCTGGCCATCGTGCTGCTGCGGCAGGCGGCCGCCGTGCGCTGCCTGGACCTGAGCGCCTCGCGCAGCAAGCTGGCCGTGGTGGACGAGAACGACACCTGCCTCGTCTACGACATCCACACCAAGGAGCTGCTCTTCCAGGTCACACCTCTCAGGGCCGGGGGTTAGGGTGGGGCTGCAGGGCACGAAGCAGCTGGAAGCACAGAACACCCCAGAAGTGTGGCTGTGCAGGAATTCCTCCTTCAGGTCGTTAATCACCTTTTGTAGGATTGAACTGTGATCTGTTTGTCAAACCCACCTTTTCAGAGATGGGGGGGAAGGGATGAGAAGACAAGAGATGTATGTGAGCAGCAGCAGAATAAAAAGCACTTAGACATGTGACCTCTTCAGTTTAATTTAGAGCTCTCTCTTATTTCCCTCTGAAACATTAGAGTTAATGAGAATTTTGGTTTCATAATACATACAAACAGAACTGAAGCCTAAACATCTTTGTTCATCCTGTATTCCTAGGCTATTAAAGGAATCATGGTCATGGTCCCTTCATTGGCAGTTTAGCAGTCACTCATTAATGTTATTCAAACATTTTCAGAGCACACTGGGTAGCAAGTGTGGAGTGCTGCAAAGACAGGGCCTGTATCTTCCTTTTTGTGATGGGCAGAGAAATGATCAATTTGTGCTAACTAGCTGTATGTTATTGTGGAATTTGGATTTGTGTTCTACAGTTTGATAGTAGAGATCATTAGTAAAGCCACATCAAAGGCAAGACAATTACAGCTGTGTATTAAAATGTAAGGAAGCAGATTTGTTAGGAAAGTTGGGATTGCATCTGGTGTAATCCTGAGTTGTTTTGCTCATTAGGAACCCAATGCTAACAGTGTGGCCTGGAATACTCAGTGTGAGGATATGCTTTGCTTTTCTGGAGGGGGATACCTCAATATCAAAGCTAGTAACTTCCCTGTCCACCAGCAAAAGCTGCAAGGCTTTGTTGTGGGTTACAATGGCTCCAAGATTTTCTGCCTTCATGTTTTCTCTATGTCAGCTGTTGAAGTTCCTCAGGTAATCCTTTAATCTCATTAAGTGTTGCTTTATATCTCATAAACATGAATGTTTAACAAGTGTAGAAGCTTTTTTGAGATTTTCTTGTATTCCATTACTAAAATGATTGCAGTTCACACTTTCTTCATTGTTATTTAAGTTATATTATGTGATCCATTTTGTTTTTGTTTCTCTGGCATTAATTAAGGTAACATCCCTTTGACTGTTGGTGATTGTTGTTTCTGATTCTCCCTTTCTCCTTGCAAAAGCACATAATCTAATACAGTGCAGACCTTACCTCCTCCAGTATTTTTACTGTGTTCTCTTGACTTTTCCCCAGTTGTAATTTCATTTTTCTTACCCGTACATCAAACACCATCTTACTGTTGCTTCATCTAAATGTGTTTAGGCAATATCTAAACTGTACATTTTAGTCTGAATGTGTTGTACATGTGTAGTCTTTATATTGTAAATGTAGGGATTCCCTTCCATAAAATGCTGTTTTTCTGTGTCACAAGAAGCAGTGGAAGGGTCTATAACAGTCCAAAAAACAAAACAAAGACAAGTTGTGACTCGGTGCTCCCAAGGATTTGTGGCTGAGAGTCAGTGCAGCAGGCAGAATGCCCTGTCACAGACCCCTCAGTCTCCTTGATGAGGCTCTGGGGTGATGGGCAGTCATGGGATCACCAGGCCTTTGGCACATGGTAGCACCAAGGTGCCACAGAGTTGCTGTGCAGTGTCACAGAGGTGGTTTTTCCAAAGCTGTGCTTTTGGAGGGAGGGAGTACCAAAGGCTATGCAATTTTCAGATAAATTAATGTAGAATAAAGTAACAGAAATCAGTAAGACCCTGCTGTGGTTGCGAACCCAGGTTCAAGCAGTGCTGCAGCGCTCCCTGTTCACTCAGAGGGCTCGAGCTGTGGCAGCACAGCCACATCCACCTCTTTGTGTCACCCTGCAGCAGCTGACAATTCTCCTCTTTAATTCTTGGTCCTTGGGGGCCTGAGTGTCTTTTGGGCTAAACATTCACAGTGTTGGTGGAACAGCTCTGTCACCAGGGTTGGTGCAGAAGGGTTCTTCCCCATGAAGCCTCTTCTGTGTGTGAGGATGTTTCCAGGGGCACATCACACCAGGCAGTGTGTGATGGCCTTTGAGAATACACTGATCCTCCTTTGCTCTGCTTCCATAGTATTGAAAAAGCTCAGAGTACATCATATTTAGCATGTCCAATGACCAGAAGAATTCACATTCCTAACTACTTCCTAAGACACAAGGAACTGAAGATTTCAACATGAATGAGTTTGGAGTGTAATTAACCCAACTATTCTAAAAATATGATAATAATCATCCCAGAATGTTGTTCTATCTATACAAAACCCACATGTTTATTCTTTGGGCAGCTTGTAATGGTTGTGATTAGAATATATCTTTTCCCCCAACGTATGTAGAGAATTTCAGTACTGTATCTCAGTGTTATGGTTTCTGATACATGTTTGCCATGGCCATTCCCAGTCTGCACCCATGTATCAATATCTGGAACGGAAGATGTTTCAGGAAGCCTATCAGATTGCCTGTTTAGGAGTGACTGATGCTGACTGGAGAGAGCTGGCAATGGAAGCCTTGGAAGGGCTGGAGTTTGAAACTGCTAAAAAGGTATTTACTCATTTGGTAGGAAGCTTGATTTTTATAGTTAGGTATTTATATGTGTGTGCGAGTGGATAATGTATGTTTTATGACTGGAATTGCAGTGGTGTTTGTGGGTTACTCTCTTGCTTGTCTTTAGTGTGTCTATTCTACAAACAAATGGGTTTGTTACAGAGCTCTGGATGGTGAGATGAGGCTTTAAACTGAAATCTAATTTATCTTCCTAGGTAAATGCCATGCTCTAGATTAAACTGTTCAATGCAAAGAAAATGGTTCCAGCTGGATTTAGGGAAGCAGAGCTGGAGTTCTGCATTAATGAGTTTCAGTGCAGCAGTGCCCACCGGGTGGCAGCAGAGGATGCTCAGCTGCCTGTGTCCCCCCCTCCTTTCCCCGTGCTATAAACGTGCCCTTTTTTTTCCCCCTAAATATTTAATATGACCTCAGCACAAATGTGGAGGTTTGCTGTTCCTGGTCACCTCCCTATTACTGTTGTGTGAAGGCATCGGCTCTGCCCTGTGCTCTGGGGAGTGGTCAGTGAATGGGCATACACTGAAGAACTGAGTTTTCTAAGGCAGAAAAGACTTCCCTATTTTCTTTCCCCACTTCTTCTCAAGTAAGAGAGGGCGAGCTGAGTTCAGTGTCATGAATATTGCATGAAAGACAAAACATTCTAAAAATACACCAGGAGTGGCGTGTAATGATGGGCATTTTTAATAACAGATTTTTTTAAAAGGAAATTAAATGCTTTATTTTCCTTTTTTTTTTTTTCTTCAGTGTAGGCATCAGAATAATCCCAGTTTCATGGATGGTTTTATGCAAATAGATATTCTTAAAAAGGAGCTCTCAGTGCCAACTTGGAATTTTAAAGTAGTGCCCTCTTAGAATTAGAGCGGATTAATTCGAACAAAAGCAGCTTCTTGACATTAAAGGCTCTCATAGTTCCTAGTCCAATCCAGTGTAAGCAGGATATTCTGTGCCCTCTTAAGCATTAGTGTGGTTGGAAGTCTTGGACATACAACCCAAAGAGTTAAATTTCTGTTTTGTGATGCTTGTCAGGAATAAGTGCTGAGCTGCTGCAACTCACATGTGGCTTTGCCACTTGAGACTTTTTGGGTTGCACATTTATCTCCATTTGCAAAGATATTAGAGTGTCTTGCAGTTCTTTTATCTTACTGTCTTCTTACTCCCTTTCCTCTGTTTGAGCTCCTTTAATGCTGGGTTTTCAGAATGGTTTAAAAACTAGAAGCACATGCAGCAGGCTTTGACAATATGACCGGTTACGTGTCCTACCTTGGAATGGTTTCCTGACATTTCCTTGACTGTATCACACCTTGCATCAAAGTGGAGAAGCCATAAACCAGCCAGAATAAAAGAAGGCCATATTTTAATTGGCACTTTGTGTTTCTTGGGGGACTGACAATGGCAGCTCCCAGTGGCCGCTGTGCTGCTCCTGGTCAGTGCTGAGCTGTGGGTTGTACCTTGTGTCCTCCACTGGAACAACTTGAGCCACAGTGGGAGTCAGAGCCATTCAGCTTTGGGGCTGCACAAACCCCAGCCCAGCTGAGCTCTGCCTGTCCTGCTTGTGTGAGGACAGCTGCATTCATGCATAAGGCTATTTGGATTTCTCTGGCTTTTCAAGTTGATGCCTTTTACTCTTTTATTCTTTTCAACAGGCATTTACCAGGGTGCGAGACCTGCGATACCTGGAACTGATCAGCAGCATAGAGGTAAGAGAGGGTTCAGCACAGCGGGTTTCCTTACTGCTGTGCCAAAATCAATGCTTTCTGGTTTGGAGGGACCTTGTTTGGATAGTGCTCCTGACTGTTGGAGATGTCTCTGGAGTGAAAAATCCTGATTAGTAGAGGTGACTCAAGTTCTAGCTGTAGGACTGAAACTTCGTGGGATGTGGGTGTGGGACAAGCACTTCTGAAACTGGCTTCAGGAGAACTGCAGAAACGTTCAGTATTCCACTAATAATTGGTGGAATACTACTGTGCTAACAGAGCTTAGTACAGAATACTTCATCAACATGAGTTCATTAAGCCTTTCCCTACCCCCTGGAGGTAGGTAATTACTACTATCTCCTCCTTGCAGAGACAGAAACAGGCTCAGAGAAAGGAAGTGACAAACTCAGGGTCTCATGACAAGTCTGTGACAAGTGGAAATAGAATTTGGGATTCCATACTTCCATACTGTGCTCTAATCACTCCTTCCTATTCCTTTCACACTTCTTGATAGATTTCACCCAAGAATAACTGTCTGTCATGAGCACTTGAAGAGACACAGGTCACCCTTGTCCTTCTGCAGAGACACATGATAATGCTTAAAGATCTGCACGGAGGTGGCGTGAAGGGAACTCCTCTTTCTTGTGCTAATTAGATTTACACCTTCTGTGAAAGGATACACTCCCTGTCTTCATGTGTGCAGAGCTGTCCTGCTGCTGTCAAAGTGCCAGCTGGTTGCAGTGAGCTCTTCCCTAACACAGGGCAAGGTTCTGCATGAGGGGTCCCTTTTGTGATGGGTTCTGTTTTCCTTCTCAGGGGGAGATGGGGAGGTGCGAGTGTTCTTTCACCAGTACTAACCTTTCTTTCCCACATATGCTTCTCCAGATCTGCATCTGTTAAGGATATTCTGGATTTGTCATGTCATACTCTGTTTAACGAGGAAGATTCCCCTTGTAAATAGGCATTAGATTACTTTCAGACTTCTTGGAAATGCACCTTCTCTGGTGAATTCTACATCCACACTTACCCTTGCCTGGATCTGATTCCTTTAGAGCTTGGAGAGGTCTGACTAAGCACACATGTTCCATTAATGTGATGGTTTTCTCTCAGCAATGATACTTTTTTCCTAATTGGTGACAGCAGGAAACACAGCTGCCATCTCTGTCTGGCAAGATCCTGTGCCAGCTTTAAAAAATGGGGTAACAAGTCCTCTGATTATTTGTTTAATCGAGTTTTTGAAGGGAACTTTGGAGGAGCCCCTTTTGGCAGGGGAAGATTGAATTTGGGTGCTTGTGGAATGCTTTTCCCCTTGCAAGGAGTTTTCTGTTAAGTTCAGTTCACAGCCCATGGTACGGGCTAACAGCAGTAATAATTTTATCCCAAGGAGGACAGCGATGTGTGTCTGAGACACAGGAGATGGCACACACATAAAAACGCACACACATGTGCATGTCACAAGTCCCTCACATCAGGGTGGTGCTGTGGTGTGGTTCATGGGGGGGTTCTCTGTGGCACTGCACACCCTGTGCCCCCGGTCCCCTCCCAGGAAGGCAGAGCAGGCACTTCTGGTCAGTAGGAGGGTGTGCAGGTATCTGGAAGTGGCTGCTGCTGACCTGAATGCAGGAGCTGCTGTGTGTGGGGACAGTGGAGGTGACCCTGGTGTGTATTCAGAGGCAGGTTAATGTGCTTTCTGAGTCTGCTTATTGCTGGCAATTAGCTTCCCACCCGTGTGTGGGTCATCCCACCCACACATATTGTTAATTTGCCAAATTAGATGCTAGTGAGTTTGTACAGGAGCAAAGGAGGAGCCTGTCAGATGCCTTTTTAAAATAGCCTGGCATGTGTTCATTTTCCTGTGTGAAATCAGGAGAAGTGATTTTTCATCACTTTAGTTTGTATAGTGACATTTAATTTTGCTCTTCCTAATTTTAATTAAGAAGGGATTTAATCCTTTAATTATAAATTCACGAGAAGAGGCGTAATTATGATAGCCCATTACAGGGTTTTAATTAATAACAGTTAAAATCTAAGCCTGAAAATCTGATTCCTCAAAGGCTGTTTCTCATCTGGGTCCTGGTCATCTAGAATATTTTCTGCATCTCTCTTCCAATGTTCTGTCTTTCCAGGAGCGGAGGAAACACGGAGAGAACAACAGTGACCTGTTCCTGGGAGATGTTTATGCCTACCAGGGAAAATTCCACGAGGCAGCCAAGCTGTACAAAAGGAGTGGCCATGAGAACCTGGCTCTGGAGATGTACTCTGACTTACGCCTCTTTGACCATGCAAAGGTGGGCTGTGGTGCCTCAGTGTTTGTGTGCAGAAAGATTGATGTCCCTCTAAGTGGTTCTCAAAGTATGGCCCTACAAAAGGATTGGATGAAATGTGGCCTTTGGGTGTCAACCTTGTTTTCTCAGTTAATTGGTTTCTCCCCAGAGGGGAGGAGTGGCTCTGGCCTGGATGTAATGGTGGTGTTTCCCTTCAGAGGCTGCTGCTGGAGCAGCAAGTTGTGTTTTGTAGAGTCTCAAATGTGGCTCGAGAAATTCGGCTCCTGTCAGTGAACCTTTTTGTTGAACACCACCAATGGTGACTCCTTTATTGTGTTTACATAGTATTATCCACATTAATTTTCCTTTTTTAGAAACTGAGGATTTTGTTTTTATGACTCCCCATTATCTTGTTCAAGAATCCCTTTTAAATTTTTTTATCCTCCAAAGATGATAAGGTCATACCCATGCAAAGTGGAGGGGAGTGCACCATGTGTTTCATTGACTTCCATATTATAAAAAAAGTATTTTTCTGTCAGAGTCAGTTCCATATTAATGTCTTTTATAAAGTGTGTAACATAGTAATGTGGAATATTTTTGTTTACTACAGAATTTTATTCCAAAGATTAAATGTCTTACCTTTTTTTTAACTGTTTCCATGTAGAAATAAGTTGAATATGATTCTTAAAAGTGATGTTTTTATATGGTGATAGGAAGCATTACTTGGCTTTGAAGTCTTGTATGGGGTTTTCTTATCCAAATCCCTAAGAATATGTGCACTGTTTAGTTCTCATTCATCACTCATCAGAGCCTTATTCTGCCCAATCCAGGACAAAGAATTCACCATGACATGCATAGAAATTGCTTTAGCAGAGATTCCCCAAGCCATGCTGCAGAGAGATCTTTTTCTTCCAAGAGCTCAGCAGAAACACTTGGGGGCTTTGCTGATGTAAGCCCAGCTTCTGCTATTTTGGGCTGATGAATCTCTCTGAGCTTCAGTGTTTTGGCTCCTCTTGAACATAAATGTAATTCATAAAGAAAAATGTTCCCATAAGTCTTGGTAAGAATCTTTTAATTCCTGGCTGTAGTCATGTCTATATTTAACCAGCAGAGAGCAAGAGGTCCCTTGTCTTCTGACCCTCAGAGTGACTCCATGCAGAGAAATCCCAGGTACTTCTTAGCATGTGAAGGCAGCTTCTGCTGCAAGGAATGCACAGGACATGGAAGAACATGTGAAACCCCCTTGTTTTCTAGGCATTTAGCCAAGGAAAGATCTATGGGGGAGGGGGTGTTTCTGTGGTGGTGTTTTCTCTAACATTGGCAGAATTATGAAAAGGGACCCACAGAACCTGGGCTCGTGTGCTTGACTTTGATGGAGGATCCAGACTGGAGGCAGGGCTTGGGAGTCCTTTTGTACCTGGTCACAGGCTCATTGTCTCCCCACCAAGTCACTGATTACTGACAACTCACAAAAAACTATCCTGTGAGAAGCTGAGCTTTTGATTTGAACTTATTTTGGTGACCTAAGCTGGAAAACAAGGAGATGGACCTGACTGTTGGCTCCAGTTTTCCATATTCAGAGGCTGTCAGGATACCTGTGCCCTACCCCTCTGGAGCTGTGCCCTGGGGTCAGGAGGTGACCCTGGAGCTCAGAGCTGGCACAGGTGGGGGGCAGTTCCCAGGGCTGTGCCCTGGCTGCTTCAGGGAACTGCTGAGTGTGGGGGGCAGCACATCTGGTGTGTGGGTGCTCTTTGCACAGGTTTTTGCCCATTTGTTGCCTTTACTTTGGTTTCTTTTAAACTTTGGTCAGATTTTGCCAGAAGCCCAGAGGATAAGGTAATTTTCCACTCTTCTTACCTGTCCTTTCTCCTCTTTCTGATTTTTCATTTGATAGAAGCTGTTTAATGGGCAGTAGCCTGTTCTGTTAATGGACAAAATTGCCCTTAATTGATCTTCTGGTGTTGAAGAGTTTTGTTGGTTTTTTATCCTGGCACATGATGTCCACAGATGTGAACCATATGGTGCCAGGGCTTCAGAGCTGGCAGAAGAAGTTGCACTAAGGATTAGAAATGTTTCCAAAACAGCTGTCATCACAGTGTCCAGGCCTGCTGGTTGCATTCCTTCCACAAGTCCAACCAGTGCTTCAGAGCACTCTCACTTTTGAGCAGCTGTCATTCTGTCCTTGCAAAAGAACTTCTTCGATAATATTTTAATATAATTATCAGGTGTCTTTGCAGAAAACAAGGTTTCAGCCTTTAATTGATCTGTGGTGGGGCATTCTGCTGCCAGCATGTGAAGTGTGTGTGCTGTTGTTAACTGAGCATGGGCTGGGGCTGAGTTGCCTTTGAGAATGAAACTGTACCTGCTTGGATTGCAACAGAAAATCTGAAACCTGGAATTCATCTATCAGACTTCTTAGAGTAGGACTGTGCTGTGTTGGCAAGGCCTGTTCCTGACTAGCCTGCAGAAATCATAACTCATATCCACTTAACCAGGCTCAGCAGAGAGCAAGTGGGGACACAGCAGTTGCCTCTGAGGCACCTCCATTGTCCTCTGGGCCTGCCTAGAGTCTCCTGCTTTTGTTCTGAGTGAAAGCTGTCTAAATGGGAGACTTGCTGTTGTGTCCCCCCAGATGATGAGCTGCTGAAGGCTGACTTACTCCATGTTGCTCCCTGTGCAGTACTTCTGTCCCTAGGAGGCATCATGAGACAGACTACAAAAGCCTTTCTGTGTTTTAGAGTTTCGACTCCAATGATGTTTGTGACCAGAAGGTGATGCAGACTTTTGTATTGCACTGTTCCAGGATTTTCTTGGATCTGGAGACCCCAAAGACACAAAGATGCTGATAAAAAAACAAGCAGACTGGGCCAAGAATATCAATGAACCCAAGGCAGCAGTGCAGATGTACCTCTCTGCTGGAGAGCACATGAAGGCCATTGAGATCAGCGGGGACCACGGCTGGGTGGATCTGTAGGTTTGGGGTCACCTCACAGATTATCCATAAGAAACACTTCAATGATTTGTTAGGAATTCTGCATAATTGTAAGACAAAATATATTTGGCATCTGCCTCTGTTTATATCAAATTGAGTATTTGAAGCACAGCTACAGTTAAAGATGTTTTCAAAGTTGCATATGTTTAGAGGGTGGGGCCATAAATATGTCACAAAAACAAATGCATTACAGCAGTGGACTGTATGTATGGGTTCATCTGCAGTACCAGACTATCTACAATAGACATGCCTCAAGCTTCAGAGAGATCCTCACAGCAGTGACTGTACCCAATAGCCCATTGCTGCTGTTTTCAGCTCTCCTGGATAGTCATCTAGTGGGTAGAGAAATCACCTGGAGCACAGAGTCCCTGGAAATTCTGGCGCTACTCCTGTCACTGCTCGTCTCTCCTGGAGTCACAGTAGGTGACACTTTGGGTGTTTTGCTGTGTGGCACAGGAGGTGATGTTTTTTCAGGAGTCTCTTGCTCAGACCAGGGTTGGGGAAGTGTGTCCCATGCCACTTAGTCACGTAGGATGTGCTCCCTCCTTCTGTCTGCACAGACTCTGAGGTGTGGAGTTGCACATATGAGTAAAGAGTGAAGGCAAGGGTTTGAGTTTGTAAAGAAAAGGTCATTTTACTGAAACTGTTTAACTGGTGTTGCATGGTGCTACTACTACATTTATATTTAATATTAAGTGATCCAAAGTGCAGCTATGGCAGTGGTTCCAGGCCAGGCCCCGGGCAGGGTCTGAGGGCTGTGCCTTCCTTGTGTGGGTGCAGGTTGATTGAAATCGCTCGGAGGCTGGACAGGGCCGAGCGGGAGCCGCTGGCCAGATGTGCTTCCTACTTCAAACAGCTGGGCAGCCCGGGCTATGCTGCAGAGACCTACACCAAGGTGGGGGACCTCAAAGCACTGGTCCAGCTCCACGTGGAGACTCACTGCTGGGAGGAGGTGAGTGTGCCCCTGGTATCTGTGCTGAAAACCTCTGCTTCTTGCTGTCCCTGTTGGCCACAGGAAAGGGAGACAAATGTCTGGCTCCCCCAGCACTGCAGGGAGGGAGAGGCAGGGAGGGAGGCTTTCATGGAAGCATTCAGGGTATTGCAGTTGATTGTGTATGCCAGCTTGTGTTTGGTGTGGTGTGGTTTTCTGAAAGTGAGTCTCAACTGATTTATAGTGTTACTCAAATCCTTTCCAAGATGCATTCAGGAAAAAAAAAATACTTTTTATCTCTTGCTGTGAAATCTACTAAATTTCCCAGATAATCACTTTCAAATCTCTGTTTCAATAGCCAGTCTGTTATTATTCTTAGCTTCTTGTCTTTTGTTCTTGATTGCTTTTTGTTTTAAAATTTTAAAACACATTATTTTCATACTGGAGAAAATATGGATTACACTCTCTATTCTGTGAATGTGTTTTATTGTGAATTTGCTTAGAGGTGAAGGATTGATCCTATGGAATATTCTAAATCCTTTAACTGTTTAAACTATGCAATATTCTAAGAATTAATTTTTTATTTACCTCAGGCATTTGCTCTGAGTGAAAAGCATCCTGAATTCAAAGATGATGTCTATGTCCCTTATGCTCAGTGGTTGGCAGAGAATGATCAATTTGAAGAAGCCCAAAAAGGTGAGAATGTCTCTGACAGATCACTGCTCACCCCACATTTACCCCATATTTCTCTGATACAGAATATTCAGACTCTTCCCTGGAGAGTTTCTTATTGTGAGATTCAAACCCAAATATAATCCATGTTTTCATAGTGGTCTTAAAGTAGCTGGAAGTCTCCTGATTTCATGGGAAAATGTGATGGATTTATCAAAAATAATGGCATCTAAATACAGGTCCAGATTTTCTATCTTGTTGTATATCTGAGTGTGGTACATAGCAACAGTATTTGGCATATAATCTGAACTGTCTTAATAATATTTTTATCCCACTAGAATTCAAAGTATGGCAGCCAGCTTATAAACCTGAGTGGGAAACATAACTTTTCCTTGTATTTAGGTTATGTTGGATTTGTACAAGTAAAATTTTCCTGTTTCTTTAAGGTTTACATGGGTTTTGTTAGGCTTATGAAACTACTCAACTTTCCCTCTTGTTGACAGACTTCAGAATTCAGTCCCTCAGGTGTTGCAGAGCCAAGGGGCTGTAGAAGGGAGCTGTGTGTGGAGCCAGCAGGGTGTCAGTGCAGTGCCATTGCTCAGGTGCAGCTCCATGTGACAGGAGCACCTGCTGTTTCCTGAGCCAGCTCAGATCCAAGGGTGACACTGCAGTGGCTTGGAAGGACCCAGGCAGGGAACAAGCCAGGCCCCATCCATCCCCACACAAAACCAGTCTGTGTGTCTTGGCTCCAGTCCTTTGAGCCCCTGGGTTAGGGCAGTGTGGTAGTTTGCTCTCTCTGAATACAGGTTACAGTCACTGCTGGGGCTCAGCAAGGGAAGGTGCCCAGAGCAGGTGAGCTGGAGGTCCTCGTGTGGCTGGGTGAGGTGTGGTTCCAGCTGGGCTGGCTGCACTGCTGTGGGGTTGGGTTTTTGGAGGGCTGGTTCCCTCCCCAGCCCCATTTCTTTATATGAAGAGTGTGTTTGCCAAATGCATGCTTGCCAAGTGAGAATCCAGGGTGTCACTGTGTGAATCAAAGGAAGAGATGTTGTTAGTAAATGACAGAAGGATGTAGTCTATGCTGTACTCTTCCAAAGTATTCAGCATTACACCCCAGAGCACTAATGTCCAACATTGATTTATTGTAGTTTTGAGTGAAGTTGTGACATGCAGTGTTTGGACATTGCTGTTGTTTGTACAGGGCATTTTCTCTCTTTTCTATTTAAAAGCTTCACAGCAACTAGCATCATACACAGTCTGTGAGCTCAAGAGCTGCTGAGACAGTGCGAAAGCCACAAAATACCTACAGATGCTTCTTATGTTCCATTAATGTCACTGCTTTCAAGGAGGAAAATACCACTGTATAATCCCTTTTGCCCTGCCCTGCATAGACTATTTGATAAGGGCTGAATAGGCTGCTCTCAAGTCCATTAATTTCTGTTAATTGATATAATTGCACTGTAACCCCTCTTTGTGTTGGGCTCTGCAGCATTTCACAAGGCTGGCAGGCAGAGGGAGGCTGTGAGGGTGCTGGAGCAGCTCACACATAACGCCGTGGTTGAAAACAGATTTAATGATGCAGCCTATTATTACTGGATGCTTTCCATGCAGTGCTTAGACATAGCCCAAGGTAAGTCATGAACACAAGGTTGTGTTTGTTACCTTCTCGTGCTCAGAGACAGCTCCTGCACTGTGGCAGCATTGCTGCAGCTGCTTCATTGCTGGGTGGGTTGGTTTGGGGTTTTTAATGCTGTGCACAACTCGGGCTTGTGCTATTTTTGTAGCCCCTTGGTTTTCCCATGTGCTAATTTAAAACAAGTAAACAAACCAGAAACATCAGCAGGCACAGGGCTGAAATGTGGCTGGGATCAAAATGGTGCCTCCTGGGGCCAGGTGTCCTCCTGCCCCTCCCCACCACACCCATTGCCTGGAGGGGTAACGTGCTGGTAAATAAGAGGTGATGATGGAGGGTAAGATGTGTCTAGTGTTCCAACACAGGTTGGTGAGGTACTTGCAGAGTATTTCTGCCAGCAGGTAAAACTGATTGTTTGTTAGCTGTCATCTTGTCTGCCCAATGTATTTCACTGGGAGAGAGGTGGAGCCAGAGTTTAGCAGGTGTACTTAAGTGATAATGAGTACAAAAAGGCCTTTTGCCCGGTGCTCTAAGTACCTTTGTTTTCAGTTCACACACATTTTTCCAAATGGCTTAGTAGTACATTTGGTACTTGTGAAACAGGTGTTACAAATCTAATTTTATTTGTAAATTCTGGATCTCTGGAGGAGGTTTCCAGGGATGCAGACTTGCTGCTTTCTACCTGTAGCTCAGCTATAGCTTCTGGCTGTGTCAAGTCTTTGCCTCAACTATTCTGTATTTTGCCATGCTTGTTTCAGACCACAAGTTTGTTCAGCAGAATAGCAATTCTATGCAACGTGTGGTTTGCATGGGTAGATGGGGCACACTTGACCTGGTACATGCCCACCCTGGAAGAGCTGCTGCTAAAATCCTGACAGGCTGTTTGCTTCTAGCTGAATCTCATAGACTCCTCTTGGAGACTGACACCAATGCCTTTGCCTCCCACAGAGAACAAACAACAGAAGACTGAAATGTTGCAGAAATTTCATCACTTCCAGCATTTGGCAGAAGTTTACCATGTCTATCACTTCATTCAGAGATACACTGTAAGATATTCACTTTAGAATTGTGTATTTCTGTTTCCTGAGCTTTCTTCATTAGGGGGTCCAGAAATAATTAGGAATAATTAATGCCTTTTCAGGCAATTAAATATTGAGTGCAGCTCAGTAATACTCTATAGTAACTTCATTTATTTAACTTCATTTCACTGTACAGCCTTCAGCTGTTTTGCACCAGAAGTCGTGTTGCCTCAGCCCCTCCCAGCTGCAGAGCAGTTGGAGCAGGGCTGTGCTGGTGGCTGACCTCCTGCCCCTGGCTCTTTCAGCTGCTTGCAGCAGTTTGGTCCCACAGCGGCCTGAGCCCCTGCTGCTGCTCAGGCCAAGGTCAGTGTGTCCCTCAGCCGTGGGAAAGCAGAGCTGAGCTGGAGGCACCCTGGGGACCCCGGGCTGGGGTTTCCCACAGGGCCCCGTGTGTGTCACTGGTACACAGACACCAGGGAGGAGTTCCTGCTAATGCCAGCAATTACAGTCATGCTGCCATCCCTGGTGGTAAAAATATGTGTTGTAAAACATTTGAGAAGCCTTGCTCTGTGCCCCTACCCAAAAGAAAACTCTGTGCTGTGGAGTCTTTGCTGTCAAACTACTTCAGACCTCACAGCACTGGAGACTCTGCACTGTGGCTGTGCAGCCTGCCCTCATTTACAAATAACTTGTTAAAGGTTCTGGTTTGCCTACACGGATCTTTCTGCATGTATCAGGCTGAGCTTTGGTGATACAGACCCCTTGCTGTATTGCAAAATCCACTCGCTGTGTTCTGTTAATGCCTCTCTTTTCAACAATGTGAACGAAACACAGTACTGGAGTCCTCATGCTGTGATGCTCAGTGATGTGAGATGTTGGTTTTTCAGCTTAGAAATGTGTGTCTGTGTTTTTCGTACCACAGGAGGAGCCTTTCAGCTTCCACTTGCCCGAAACCCTCTTCAATATTTCCCGGTTTCTGCTTCACAGTTTAACAAAGGAGACTCCTTTGGGGATCTCAAAAGTGTATCCTTCTGATACAGTACAAAATCTTAGAAATATCCTGTGAAAGGAATAACTGCTGTTGGTCCAAGGCAGGGATTTCCTGGAGGGAATCTTCAGTGCCACTTTTGGTTCTCATTAATAGGAACTGACTTTTGTCCCCAAGGAACAAACAGCATCTTCAAACCACCGTGTGCTGAGCTGCACTAGCTTTCTGTTTGTTCATTTATTTGTTTGTTTCTTTTAATAGTTCTGGAGAGCTGTGCAAGGAACACACAATTCAAACCTCTGTCCCAGTCTGGTGTGTCACCTGTGTCAGAGGGGCAGGTTGTGGGACAGCAGTCACTGCAACCAGATGTTGGCTCTGAACCTCGACAGTACTGCTGCAAGGACACTGAGCTGAAGCAGGCAGGGGGAACCCAGGAGCTTTTGCTTCCCATGGCTGGTGTGGCCATATGGTGTCTGTCAGCCCAACATCTCCACAGCTTTGTTAGTGCACAGTGAATCTCTGGAGGTGCTTCATAAACAGGCCATGTGAGCCCTGTGAAATGCACCTTTCTGTAAGAGGTAACCAGAGGTCACTGGATGCCATAGAGGGAGGCCTCATCTTGGTTTCACTTCATTTCTGGCTTTGGATGGGATGCTAGCTTTCCTTTTCATAACTTCCTGACTTATAAATGTATAATCTTCCATAAAGTCTTGGATAAAGGGCCTTGTGATCAGTACCTCTAAACAGCAGTTACTGTTTCACACTGGTGAAAGGGAAGGACAGCCCTGGGTCAGTGACACACTCTTTCCAGTCACATCCAGGTGTATTTACTTGTGTCAGTGGGTTACTGCTGTTGTAAAAGTTTTTGGGGGTTTTTTGGGCCGGAGGAAAATTTCTGCACCCCAGAATTACTAAAATACTGCAGATGGAATCAGAATATTTAACCCCAGCAATGTTCATGTGGGGTCAATTCCTTACCTTGCTAGTTGCCCACAGACGTTTGGACAGTCCTTTCACACATATTTGTAAATGGAGTTCTGTTGGTAGATATCTCTGGGTAAAGCCTGTTTGAAGTCCTGGTGTTGGATATGCTTCACTGCACAATTTCTCTGATTAGACAGAGTATTGCACTTGTTCCTAAATGCTGTATGTATTTTTATTCCTTAATTAAATCATAGCAATACATTATTTGCCCTGGCAAAGCAGAGTGAGGCTCTTGGTGCATACAAACTGGCTCGTCATGCCTATGAAAAGCTGCAGGGGCTGCAGATCCCAGCCAGGTTCCAGAAATCCATTGAGCTGGGCAGCCTGACAGTCCGATCCAAGCCATTCCAGGACAGTGAAGTAAGTTGTGTTTCATGTTCATCGTTAGTTTGTGGCCTGATCCAAGGATCCGAGTTGCCGAGTGCTCAAAAAGATCTGCAAGATATTATGCATGTCTCTGTCATATAATTATATTTCTGCTTGCAAAACAGTCCTTTTATTGTTACTCTTCGGGTCAGACTTCCTTCTGCTCCCAAGAACAAATTAAAATCAGGCCTCTCTTTGTGGGCAGCTTCCATTCTCTCTCTCCTCTCTTGCATCCACCTTCCTCTCTGCCTGTTAATTCTTTCAAGCCCTTTTCTCCCAGATCCACATGCTATTGCTCCACAGTCTTTGTCTCTCTCTCCAGCTGGAGGTTACTTTCATTTGTCCCACTCCTTCCCTCCTTCTCTCAACCCTTCAATGACCTTCCTTCCTTAAGTCTTATTTTAACACCTTTTCTTCTTTACCTGCATTCTGGCTCTCTGCAGTGCTCTATAAAGCCGTGTTTTGGGGAGTACTCACTAAAGAGAAACTGCATTGTGCCAGTGAACGTGCACCTGGCCTCCTGAAATAATAGAAACACACTCCTGAGAACTGCCTAAAATAACTGTGCTCTTGAAGAGAGAGGAATTAATTGGAGAACCTAAATTTAACCAAATCTTAAAGCAAAAAACTTTGCTTCAGTAACCTCTTTGGCTTCTTTTGTCACGTGTATTTGATGCAGAATTCTTCTGTAACTGCAAAGGCAGGGTGAAAATTTAATTGTGAGGATGGTGAAGACAGCCATTCTTAATGTGAAAATTTGGTGGTTTGTTAAAAAGGGAAGCATTTTCAGATGTTGAGGGATCTGATTCCACGGCAGTGCTTCTCCAGACTGATGCTGGTGTCGTGTCAGTGGTGTCAGCTGAAGGAGCTCTTACTTAACTGAAAACCAAGAGCGGAGGATGTGCCTGCCTGTGATCACCGTGCTCTCAATGTGTCTTTGCAGGAGCTTGTGCCCCTGTGTTACAGGTGTTCCACCAACAACCCTTTGCTGAATAACCTGGGGAACATGTGCATTAACTGCAGGCAGCCCTTCGTCTTCTCGGCCTCCTCCTACGGTGCGTCCGCACGCCCCTGGGCTCGTGCTTTGCAAGGACACAAGTGTTAGCACAGTGGGTTGGGGCTCTCCAGTTCCCTCTGCAGTGTTATGTGGCCAAACAAATGTTCCCTTTACGGTTGTTAGACTTGACTAAGTGGCTGCCTCTTGTCCTGTTGGCTCTCACTGCAGGGCACAGCAGCAGCACAGCATTGCTTTATTGCCAGACACTGAATGTGTGGAGTGTTCCATGAACACAGGCACGGTCCTTTCAGAACCTCAGGGGGGTGGTTTGCTGTAATTATCCTTTATTTAACTTGTTTCATGAGAGCACGTGGGCAGAACACCACTGTCATGGAAGCCAGAGGCTGTTTGTTGCTGCAGGTCTAACGCTTCCTGCCTTTCCCATCCTTTAGAGGTGCTGCATCTGGTTGAGTTTTATTTGGAAGATGGCATCACAGATGAAGAAGCTGTAGCTCTCATTGATCTTGAAGCTCCAAGAGTGAGTAAAAGAGAGAATAAATGGCAAGAGATGACAAGTGACCGTATCCTTTTGATTAGAATTGGTTTCCAGCCCTTGTACACAGAAAAATTAAACAATTTAAATTTTTTTTTCCTCTTAGGTTTAAACCTTTGTTTTTGTCATATGACTGATTTGTGTACAATTGCATTGTGTTTCCTTGTCATGTTAGTATAACAACCACAGTAAGGTTTTAATATTGTCATGAAGCTTTTCCATCAGGACAGTTTGTTTCTAATCATACAAAATGTTTGTTTTTTAACGGTGGAGTGCCATGCTTTACCTGTCCTGTGTGAATTGCTTCCTGTAATGAATGGGGGGAATCTGCAGTGTGTCGCTTCCAGTAACAGCTCCCTTCAGAGTTTGCCTTCTCTCAGCTGAGGGAAGCAGCATGGATGTTTTTCACAGCCATTCCTGTTGGGATCTGGTTGGGAATGCTTTAGCATCCAGAGCTCACAGTTGCTGTGAGGGCCATAGAATATCTTGTGCAGTGATGCACAAGAACACACAAACTCTGACTAAAGCTGCTCAGAAATGTCCTTCCTTAAGAAATGCATCCAGATGCCCAGAGCTTGAGGCTTGATGACAGCACAGATATTATTAAGGATGATGATCCCTTTACAGCAAAACTGAGCTTTGAGGTAAGAGTCTTACCTGTACTTTCCAGTTGTTTTTTTCTTGCTACCAGCAGAAATTAATAGCAAATGTTACTTTACAGTCCACACCACTGTTCTGGTGTGCTCGTGGTACAAAGACAAGAGAGGGGACTGGGACTCCTCTTAAAAAAAACCCAAACAAAACTCCTCAAAAACAAAATCCACACAAAAAGCCCCACCCAGACAAACACAAACCCCACAAAACAACAAAGATCTTAAAGTAAATGTTCCTGGAATTTCATTTCCTCACCGACCACTGGTACAGCAGGGCTGTTCACAGGGTACAAGCAGTACACCTCTGGAGCAGGCCTTACTGTGAGGGTTTCACAACGGCTGTGGGCACAGCTGTTCTTTACAAGGATCCATTAAATGGATAATGGAAGCTCACAGGAGCCAGATGTGGCTGGATGCTCACAGGAGCCAGATGTGGCTGGATGCTCACAGGAGCCAGATGTGGCTGGATGCTCACAGGAGCCAGATGTGGCTTGGATGCTGCCGCTGCTGCTGGAGGTGTTGGTGAAACTGACGGGGAGTTTGGGGACACAAATCTCGGGCCGGTTGCACGTTCGCTTCTCCTGCTGAGTTTTGCTTTGCCTCTCACACGGCCCGAGGGTCCCGCTGGGGCCCTGCTGAGCGCCTGTGCTCCCCAGCAGGGGGGCCCGGCGTTCCGGCCCGTGGTGCTGGGCCGGGCCGCGCTGCAGCGCCTGAGCCGCCGGGACGTGCTGGTGAAGCGCTGGCCGCAGCCGCTGCGCTGGCAGTTCTACCGCTCCCTGCTGCCCGACGCCTCCGTCACCCTGTGCCCCTCCTGCTTCCAGGTACTGTGCTCGGGGGGCGCTGAGAGACACCCCCAAAAGACCCCCTGTCCAGAGCTCAATGGCTGAGAACTGCCTGTCATTGAAACCCCGCGCTCTAAAATGTGTTGAGGAAATTGTTGAATGAGGTGGAGAAACCCCAGCCCGGAGCTGTGTGATGCACAGAGCAGCTGCCTTCAAAGACTTGGTGATAGCTGAATTGGAGAGGTTCCCCTCGCAGCAAGTCAGAGCCTCTCGAGCAAACCTTGGCTGACCAACAGAAGCTGATTTGTATTTATTTCCTTTTGCTCTATCTCTGACTCAGAGCCCAGTCTAGTAAGGAAAATCAGGCAGAGGCCAAGTTATCTTGTGGTTCCTGCTCCTGCCCCACTCAGCAATGGCTTTCTGAAATGCTGGAATTCAATCATGTTTGCTTACACAGAAGCTGTCTAATGGTTGTCCTTCCTTCTGCAAAAGTAGTCAGTGGGTTTGTGCCTTCTCAGCAGCACTGGCAGAGCTCTGGGAAGTGCTCCCTGCTCTGCTCCAGCTGTAGCATCTCAGGCAGTTGAAACCAAGGGGGCCAATTCTCTGTGATGGTGGTTTCAGAATATCTGTGCTGTAGAGCAGCCATTGAGCTCAGTTTGCATTTTTTTTGAGCAGGGCACAGGCTGACTTGTCCTAAATCTGTTCCTAATTAACAGATGTTTCATACAGAAGACTATGAGCTCCTCATACTCCAGCATAATTGCTGCCCATTCTGTCGGCGGAGAATAGATGAGTCAAGCCAATGAAGAAAAGCAATCTCTTACCTCAACAACAGACTCCCCTCTTGGCTTGCCAAAACGTTCCTTAGATCCACAGAGCTCTTGTAACAACTTAGTTCTGTCATCTTGTTCCATTTTGTATGAAAGAGTTGAAGACATGTAACTATTTTTTTAAATTAAAATGTCTGTTGTTTGTGCTTTGCATTTCCCAGGCAAGCAGCTGAAGTACCACAGAATTTTGCAGGAATGTTTCTAGGGTCGAGTGCTTTTACTCCAGATTGTGGTAGGGCTTGATTTGCTCCTAATACTCACCTGTTATTGATCTTCAAATAAATGGGACTATTTTTCACTACTCTCTGTCTCAGAATTTGCTATAATGCTACTACTTCTGATCTTGAATTTCTTTTTCCTTTCAGTTCCATTTAGGCAAGAACAGCATTAGAGTTTAGACCTTCAAATGTAATCTGAAGAGTTTCTTGGCACTGGAGACATCTCCCAACCACCCTGGGGTGGGGGGTGGTTCAGTCTGTGTGGAATTCAGCTGGTTAGAGTGCAGGATGTCAGACTGGGCCTTCCCAAGCATTCCTGAGCTCCCACAGTCCCTTGGCCTGGTGCTGCCATGGAGGGGTGTGCTGAGGGAGTGCTGCTGAGCAGGGTGTCCCCAGTGTTGTGTCAGCCAGGAGCTGAGGGCAGAGGGGAGGAGTGCACCCTGACACCTTCTGCTCCAGCCCTTGTGGAGACATGGGGGTCAGCCCCAGGCAGCTCCTGCCTTGGCTCATTCTCCCCACAGGAAGTAGGATAGCAGAAGCCAAGAAGCTCATGTGTTGAGATAAATGCAGTTTAATGGCTGAAGCCAGAGCTCTGCCTGCAAGCAAGATAAAGCGAGAAGGAATTTATTCCCTGCTTCCTGGAGAGCAGGGCTCAGCGTTGGTAACCATCACTTGGAGAGGCAAACACCACAAACACAACATCCTCTCTTCCTGCTTTCCCTGAGCTTTTATTTTGGAGCACGACACCATCTGGAGTGGAACAGCCCTCTGGGCAGCTGTCCCAGCTTTGTCTCTCCTTGCCCTGCTCTGGCCCATTGCTGAGGGAGACGGAGCAGGGAAAAAGGAAATCCCAGTGCTGTGCAGGCACTGCTGAGCTCCAGCTCCAGCACCAGTGTGTTCCCAGCATTGGTTTAGACACCACAGCACTGCAGGCCTTTGTGAGGGGAGTGAACTCTGTGCCAGCCACACCAATGAGCCCCATGCTGTGGCATCTCCTCAGGATGGTCACAGTCATCCCCCAGCAGCAGGAAGATTCATGTAGGCAACTGGCTGGGCTGGAGCTGGGGAGTGTTGGTCTCTTGACTTTAACCCAGCATAAAATGTGCCTGTGATGCCACACGTTGTGTTGTGATGTCAGCCTGTCTGTGCCAGGCTGCCTTTGCCCTGGGTGGGAAAGGACTTGGTACTGTCTCCAGTGCCTGGCTGAGCTGGCTCCCACAGGAGCAGCACCTTGCACGTGGAACAGGATGTCTGTGCCTGCTCGAGTTCCTGTGGAAAGGGAGGCCCTGCAGTGGCACTGCTGCCTTTCCAAGCCCCTCAGTGGTTCCTGACCAAGTTTGCTTAATTTACCACTTTAAAAACATTCTGTTCTAATTACAGCTCGTCTGCTTTCTGACTCAGCTGTCACTGTTTGCAGTGAAGACTTTGCTGTTGACATGGATAAACAATGCTGGTTGAGATGTGAGCCAGGGTGGAATTTGGTTCCTTCTCCCAGAACTGAGTTGGCTGTGCAGAGACAGTGGGAGTGAAAAATTTTTAAAATGAAAAGGTTTGCTGGGACACAAAATGGATCAAGCAAGGAAGCTTTTTTTTTTTTTAAACAACACTGAATAAAATCTAGTTTTGAAACACTCAGTGCATTTCATACATGGTAAAGGTGTTCTAGCCTAGGCTGCTCTGTGCCATGGGGGCCCCTGGCTGACTTCATGTCCTGGAGGTGTGAGGTGTCCCACCATGGTGCTTTGGTTGGAAGCTGTTGTGAGCAATTTGCCCCATTCCTTTACCTCCCTGCCACCTGCCTGTCCCACTGCTGCATCCAGTGGTGACGCACACAGCCCTAAGCTCCAAGCTCCATGCAGCAGCTGCTACCTCAGCAGTGGCTTATTGCATCAGCTTAAGGTGTATTGGGAAGTAAACCTTTAATCCTTGTGTGCCCAGGTACAGGTGAACAGCTGCATTTGCAGCTAGAGGGGCACTGCTCTGGCATTGGCAACAAGTGTGAGAAGTTAATTGAGAGGGACTTATGGTGAGCAGAGTGTGTGGGAGGTTGTGGTGGTTTCATGTTGAGGGGAAGGAGGACCTTTGGGGACTGTCCAGAGTCCACAGCCTGTGTTGGGCTGCAGCCAACCAGATCTGCTCTGCAGCCCTAACACTTCAGCTGTTTCCCACCTTCTGCAGTTAAAAGGAAGGTTTCCCAGCTTGATCTCTGCTCTAGGGAGGTACAGCACTTTGTGCTTTCTTCTGTTAAACTTTCTGCTAAGCTAAAGCACAGGGAACTAGGCCAGGGCTGCAGGAAGTTTATTAAGGCCAAGAAGACATGAGCTTCTGCTGGATGAGCTCCAGCACATCCTCCTGTGCTGGATGAGACCCTTGTGTTCACCTGCTCCTGTCTGTGAGGAGCACTCAGCTCAACTCCCAACTGCAGCCAGAACAGCAAGGGGAGGCGGATGCTCAGCTCCCTTCCAGCCTTCATTACATACCAAGGGACAGGGCAAAAAGCCTTTGCCCAGCCTCCACAGGGGAACCAGCTGGTACCTGCCTGCCAGCTGGGATGTTAGTGACTGCTAGTGAGAAAGGTGGTAAGCAGTGGGTGGGAAAAAAGAAGAGATAGAGAAAATAGTTTTGTAACTTAAAAAATTAATCACAATGGTGAGAACTATGAGAAACCTCCAGAAGAAACCTCTTCTGTGACTGGCTCCTTGTACTCACCCCCTGTACATGTCCCATTGCCTCTGAAAAATTCAGAAAAGACAATACGGAACTCTGCTGCTGGCACAAGGAATATTTCAAGTGCAGTTGAGTGGGCAGGCAGAGAGGCATGGAGGACATGGGATGACAGCCTCCAACGACATCCTCTGCTATGAAGTTTGATGGTTGTGCAAAGTTTGAGGAGACTGGAGATGCCTGTCAGCCAGCATATGATGGTGTGTGTTGGCCTCAGCTCTGAACCTCCCGTTAGGTCCCTGGTCCAGCAGCTTTCTCAGCACCAATGCAGAATGATTCCAGCCCAGGACAGATGGACTGAGTTATTTATTAGGTGTTACCCATGTAGTTAGCGTGACTTAAACCACATGTAAAGCCAGGCACAAAGGAAATGGTACAACTGGTAACCTGCCAGTGGGGCCAGTGTTTTACTGTTGTGGTCAAACCTCCCCAGCCATATCCTGAACAGAAAGAAAGGTGGCTGAAACATGTGGAAGAAGGGTTTGCAAGGTTACTTTCTATAGCCTCCCACAGGGTCTGGCAGTTATGGTGGGGATGGATCTCCTGTGGGGACTGGCTGGTGTCAGGGACCCACATTCCCCTTGTGAGAATGGGGATGGGGCACCCTTCTGTCACTGAGACCACACCACAGCCATCCAGCCTGGCCACAATCTGCAGCCTCCAACACACAGTCCTGGGGTTTGAACTGCACGTGTCTCTCTTGTTAGTGAGGGATGGGAGGGAGGGTCAAGGCCTTGTGAGTGGAGGTGTCACTTGATTTGAGCCCCCACAAATGGAAGGTGCAGTGCAGAGCTACCTCTTTATATGTCATCGTGATCCATAGTCTCCAACAGCGACCGTGCAGGCCAGAAACAGGTGTCACCTTAACACCTTCCCAGGAAAGCCAATTACCCCTGGATGATTATGATTAAAAATTCTCTAAACCCTAATCATGCTGACACCAGTGCCCAGAGCTTACTGCGGGGGCTCTTTATAAGAGGTGCCCTGCGGAGGGGAGCGTAGCTGCCTCTCCTCAGCGGGACAGTGAGGGCCGAGAGGTGGCGGGAGCTCCACTTCCGAGTCGATCCCCCTGTGCACAAAAGAACCCCCTGATTAAGAGCGAGAGGCACCTCAGGAGCCGCAGCCATGAATGGGACAGAAGGCCAAGATTTCTATGTGCCCATGTCCAACAAGACTGGGGTGGTGCGGAGCCCCTTCGAGTACCCCCAGTACTACCTGGCTGAGCCCTGGAAGTTCTCGGCACTGGCCGCCTACATGTTCATGCTGATCCTGCTCGGCTTCCCCATCAACTTCCTCACGCTGTACGTCACCGTCCAGCACAAGAAGCTCCGGACACCTCTAAACTACATCCTGCTGAACCTGGCAGTCGCTAACCTCTTCATGGTCTTTGGAGGCTTCACCACCACCATGTACACCTCGATGAATGGATACTTCGTCTTTGGAGTAACGGGGTGCTATCTCGAAGGCTTCTTTGCCACGCTGGGAGGTAAGTTTTCCAAATACTCAAGAGTGTCCTGCCAGGAATTGCCCCAGATTTTAGGAGTGGGAGGGAAGACACGCAGATGATCTTGGAAGAATACAGTACCTGGAAAGCCCTTGGTCTGCTGCTGATGTGCACTAAGGCCGTTGCCATTTTGTCTGGGTGGGAGGTGAAGAAAGTGACAAATGACACTGGTTTTTTTAACCGTATTTTGGGAGCCACCTGCTCAGTATCCTGAGAAGCACAGTGCAGCAATGAAAAGCCATCGGCAGCAGATTTCGCAGTTGTTGGATTTGCACATCTCCTTGGCTCACTTTCTGACTCGAAAGATGACAATTTTGTTCCTCCTGTTTCGCGTGTCTGAAGCTGCCAGTGGCTCTGGTGCAGTGCACAGTGACACAGGCAACAGAGCTGGCTCTTCTCCCTGTGCCAGCCAGGCTTGGGCTCAAACAGATGTTAAACAGAAATTGTGTGTCTAAAAATGCCCTCCTCCAGTCAGCTCAGCCTTTAGCCACAACTACTGTTTCATTGTTTTGTTCCTTGTGGCACAAGTTTCCTAGGAAATCTGGGGGTTGCAAGGGGAAGCCCTGGGATGACAGGCACTCACTGCATCTCGGGGTGGCAGCAGGCTTGCAGGTGCAGTGCTGTCTGGGCTGAATGGTGCATCTCAGAACATAGCAGCAAAGTGGTTCCTGTGGGTCAGCAGTGCAGTGAGGAGGGGATCTTCTCACGCTATCCCACCACATTTGCACTTGACCTTTGTTTATTTCTCTTTCCGAACCCTTGGTGGAGATTTAAGATCTGCCAGGGGTTGTCCTCAGGAGCATCATTCTGAGGGAGTGCTGCCATCAGGGTGTTTTCCTGTTGCTCAAAGTCCCCGTGTCCCCCTCTGTCCCTCTCCCTGGTGCAGGTGAAATTGCTCTCTGGTCCTTGGTGGTCCTGGCTATTGAAAGATATGTAGTGGTCTGCAAGCCAATGAGCAACTTCCGCTTCGGGGAGAACCACGCCATCATGGGCGTTGCCTTCACGTGGATCATGGCCCTGGCGTGCGCGGCTCCCCCGGTCTTCGGCTGGTCCAGGTAGGGGGCAGCGGGCCCAGCGCGGGGGGCAGGAGCCCGGCTGGTACCTCAGCTGGGGCTCCCAGCAGCTCTTGCTGCGCCCTGACCTGTGGGCTCGCCTTGCAGGTACATCCCCGAGGGCTTGCAGTGCTCGTGCGGGATTGACTATTACACTCTGAAGCCAGAGGTGAACAACGAATCTTTCGTCGTCTACATGTTTGTGGTTCACTTCATGATCCCGCTGTCAGTCATTTTCTTCTGCTATGGGAACCTGGTTTGCACTGTCAAGGAGGTGGGTACCTGCCAGTGACAGTGGGCTGGGGGCCATCCCTGTCCCCAGTGCTGGGAGGGGGCCCACACAAGGCTCCAGCCTGGTGACAGGGAGGGCCCTCCGTGAAGAGGGAAGTAAAAAGCTCCAGCTGTGCAGCTTGACTTCTCAAGCCCTGATCCCGCATTGCTGCTGGCACGGCAGTCCCTGGCTCCATCACGTTTCCATTCCCTTTTGCCTGCAGGCTGCTGCCCAGCAGCAGGAGTCTGCCACCACCCAGAAGGCAGAGAAAGAAGTGACCCGCATGGTCATCATCATGGTCGTTGCCTTCCTGATCTGCTGGGTGCCCTACGCCAGCGTGGCGTTCTACATCTTCACCAACCAGGGCTCGGACTTCGGGCCCATCTTCATGACCATCCCGGCATTCTTTGCCAAGAGCTCTGCCATCTACAACCCTGTGATCTACATTGTAATGAACAAACAGGTAAGTGGCAGCTGGCCAGCCAACTCCTTTCTTGTGCTTTGCTTTATAAAAGCTGGCAGAGAGTTACAGCATCTCAAGGTGCTGGTGGGCTGAACAGGGGCTGTTTCCAGGTGATCTCGCCCTCGCACACGGGAGGGTGACTGTAGCTCATCCTTGGCATTGCATAAATCTCACAAAAGCAAGGCCATCCTGCCTGAAATGATGCAGGTGCTGGGTTGATGGAGGAGCCGGGGCTATGACAGGCAGGGCTGGCAGCGAGCAGAGGGACAGGAGACTCCATTGGGAGGGTGCCTCCTGTGCTGGGGTGCTGGGGACGTCCAGGCAGCTCTGCTGGACTTGTAGACAGCCCAGCAGGCAGAACTGCCTGGTGTCTGCTTACCTCACACTGGGCTTCCCTCTCTCCCAGTTCCGTAACTGCATGATCACAACCCTCTGCTGTGGCAAGAACCCGCTGGGAGATGAGGACACATCTGCTGGCAAGACAGAGACCTCCTCCGTTTCCACCAGCCAGGTCTCTCCTGCATAGGCCCTACCCGGGCCAGTCCCTGAGGTGGGCATTGCTGTCCCAGAGTATGAACTTAGTCCCACTGCTGCCACCACCTGCCCCTGCTTCACCATGGCCAAGGCCCCGTGGGGTGAGCTCCTCTCTCCTGACACTAGGAACCCTGGGAACAAGGCTGAAAATGTGTACACACATTTTATAATTAAAATGCAAAGGCTTAGCTCCTCTGGCGTAAATCCGTGTGTTTCTGTTGACTTGCTGAGAGCTTGTGCCCCTGCTCTGAGCACAGAGCCCGGGTTGGACAGCCCTGGGCTGTGGCAGAGCCACCCTCACCTCCCTCTCCCCGCCCTGACACCCTTGGCCAGGGCGGGTCCTGCCTCTGCTGCTGCTGGGGCGGCAGCTGGGGCCACCTCTGCCACCAGGGCTGGATCCCAGCCAGTGCTGCCCAGCCACTCAGCCCTGCTGCCCTGCAGCTGCCTGGAGCAGCTTTGGCTGCTGCGAGGTGCCCGCGGCCCTGCCCAGTGTTCCCAGCTCCAGCCCTGCCCCACTGCCCGCCCTCCAGACTGGGAGAAGTCCTGGGAGGAGCTGTGCCCCTCTGGGGGGACAGGACAGACGCTGCTGCCCGTGCACTGAAGGCCGTGGCCCGTGCCCGGCAGGCTGGTGGCACAGAGAGCCCTGCTGGCACGGCCCGGCCCGGCCCGGCCCTCGGCAAGGGCTCAGGGCTCCCCCCTGCAGCAGCAGGGCAGCAGCACGCGGGCGGAGCGCGCACCCCCAGCAGCCCCAGCCCGTGTCCTCCAGCAGCGCATCCCGCAGGCCCGGCCCTCAGCTTTGGCATGTGCGGACCCCCAGGGCTGAGCCCCTGGCGTGGCCCCCTGCCCCTCCCCACCTTGGCTGTGGTCAGCCCAAGGGCAGGTGTTGGGAAGCTCTTGTGCTGTCGAGGCTGCGGGGCTGCAGGGCTGGGCTCCCCCCGCTGCAGCAGGCAGGACTCGGCAGCATATGGCTCCGAGATGCCAACATATGTTCAAAGCACTACAAGATGGCATATTGCAAGGGTAGCACGGTTCTTCGTTCTTATTTTTAGCTCAGTTATACAAATAAGATGTTTTTCTCGCTGTTCGGTGTTATCAACATTTGAAACTATTTTTGTACATTATTATCCTCTCTGATTTCTAATCCTATGCAGCTTTGCAAGAACTAATAGGGAATGTACAGAGCCCGTGCGAGTTAAACCCTTAATAAAGAGCAATTTGCAAGTACAATTCTTTCTTTTTTTTATCGATACTTCTGCATATTCAGTGAAATCTAAAGATTAGAGTTTTATGAATAATTCAGTGTTTAGGCTGATGTCTGATTCATGTACTTCAAATCTGGGAGGTGGTTTTGGAGGGAAGAACAGGGAGGGTTCTGTGTTTGTTTGCTGTCCGTGAGGCCGTGCCCCACAGGAGTGTGGCAATGCCTGGCACCACAGCTTGTTTGCCCACACAGGACCAGCCCAGGGTTAGGGTTAGGGTTAGCCTGGCTCTGAGCCCCACAGCCTGTCACCCCACACTGTGCCCAGCCCTATGGCTGCTGCTGGTGGTGCCAGGGGCGACCAGGAGTTTGTGATCCCCCTGCCAGCCCAGCCAGGTACCAGAGGCCTCACAGAGCTGCTGGAGAGGTAATGGGGGAACCCAGGCAGAGGGTGGTACCCTGCAATCCCCCAATGTCCCCAGTGTCTGCTTCCTGGGCAATGTGGAAATGGACTGGAAATGGAGCAGGCAGTGCTGGTCTGGGGGAAACTGGGCATGCGGTGCTCCAGTCATTGGGTCTCTCTCCCAGCACCTTGGTCCAGACCGGGCACCTCAGTCAGGAGGAGCCCCCGGGCTCAGGTGGTGAGCACAGACCTTGCAAAAAGCGGGCAGTGGTTTGCAGGTGTATTGACACGTCTGCTGAGGCGGCCTGAGACAGTCCTGCCACAGCACAGTCCTGGCCTGCAGCTTCCTTACCTTGGCGACAGACAATGCCCGTGAGCTGTGCATGAAGAGGGACGGATTGATGCCGCGCTGGGGAGGAGCACAGCAGTCCCTAGGGCGGGGTTGTTCCTGCACCCGAGAGCCGTCGGGGATTTACTCGGGCTCACCTTGTGAGCACAGGCACCAGCAGGGAGGGGACACAGGCAGGACACGGCTGCCACGGCCGGGGCTGGGACTGCTGTCCTCTGAGGATGGTGGCATTCAGTGGATACTGTGGGACATTATCTCCTCCTGCCTCTGCCGCTGAACCAAGCAGCTCTTCATTCCCTCTCCTTTGCGGGATTGCTTTTCCCCCCATTATCAGACCCCTGCTTCCCAATGAGCAAAGGGACAGCACATCCACCAGCACACTGGGAAGGGGTCTGTGTGGCTGTCCCACTGTGAGCTGCTCCCTGTGCACCCCCACAGCAAGTACCATCAGCAAGCTGCCACCCCAGCACCCCAACACACACCCAGCAGTGGGTAGGTGCCTCTTCCCTGTCTGTTCAGGGCGGTCACCCCATGAGCCCCCAGTCTTTCATCCCCCTCCAAGCTTTCCCTTCAGGTGTGCCCCTTCAGCCCCTCACAAAACTCTGGCAAAGAGCACCCAACTCCCCAGCCCCCAGCTCCGCTGGGGGCAATTAGCAATAGAGCAATTAGCAGCTGCCAACCAGCCCCTGCAGCCAGGCTGCTCAGCAGATAAATTGGAGGGAGGTGAGCTGAGCCTGGCAGCAGGGCTCGTGGTGGTGTGGGCAGAGCTGCAGGCTGGAGTATTCTGTGATGGAGCCTCAGATGGGTAAGGGTTCTGCAAGTGCTTCAGGGCCCTGCAGAGCTGGGGCTCTAGGGCTCAGTTTGGGCTCTGGTGGGGCTGGGCTCTGGCGCTTGGTTTGGGCTCTGGCGAGTCCCTGTGAGGCTGTGGGGATGAACAGGGTCTGGCTGCTTGGCTTCTGGAGGTTTTGCAGCCCTTGGCGTGTCTCGGGGCTGGGCCCCAGTCCCCAGCAGTGCCTCTTGCAGCAGCCGGAGCTGCTGGCATAGCCCAGCTCCGCCGTCAGGGGGTCCCACGCCCTGCAGCCCGAAGACCTTCAACCCTGCGGATGGTCAAGGAGGCGCTGCAGGCTCAAGATGAGAGGAAGGGTGCCTCTGTCTTCACCATCAAGCAATTCATCCTTGCCAAATACCCTACGGAGGACCCCATCCGGCTCAAGTACCTGCTGAGGCAGGCGCTGAGCAAGGGGCTGAGAAGTGGGGAGCTGGTCCGACCCCGCAACTCCACTGCTGTCGGAGCCACTGGCACCTTCATGGTGAGCGGGGGCTGCCCCGGTGGCTGGGGCTGGGGCTGAGGGTTAGGGCTGGCCTGGCCCCGCTGACTCCCCGCTCCCGTCCCCAGTTAGCGCCCAAGGAGCCACAACACAGGCGGCAGCTGGGCCAGGCCAAACCCGAGAGAGGACCGGCCCCGAGGCCGGGACACGAAGGGGCCGCCAAGGCTCCCGGGGCTCGCGCACAACAAGGTAAAGGGCTGCTGGCGCCAGGGGCCACCCTGTGCTGCCTGGGCCCACCTGGACTTACCCCCTGCTCCCCTCCCGCAGACGCTGCGAAGCAGCCGCCGACAGCCCTGAAGCAGAAGCCGAAGGCAAATGCCGTGGGTGTGAGTAGGTGCCAGCAGCGGGGCTGGGCTGCTCGCGGCACGGCAGCACCCTGAGGCGCTCTGTTCCCTCCTGTGCAGGCTCAGCTGCGAGCAGCAGTGAAGCCCAGGAGCAGCGGAGCAAAGGCCCCCCGAGCTGCCAGAGCTGCCGGCCCGGCCCCGGGGGGGTCACCGAGAGCCGCTGACCACTCCCAGGCCCCCAGGAAAGGACCTTCGGGGCCCCGAAGAGCTGCCAGCCATTCCCGGGCCCCTGGGACAGGCCGTGCGAGGCCCTCACCGGCTGCCGAGCACACACAGGCCCCTGGGGAAGGGCCCTCGGGGTCCCCCGGGGCTGCTGAGGGTGCAGAGGGGGGGGGAAGCGATTGCTCTGAGGGTGCGAAGGGGCCCCGGAAGGGCCCCGGGGGAAAAGGCAAGGGAAGAGTTCTGGGAGGGGCACAGCAGGGCGTCCCCGAGGAACAGGGGGGGCAAGGCCGGGCAGGGAAGTCCCGGGCGGCCCCCGGAGCCAGGCAGGGGAAGGCCAAAAAGGCGGCCCCCCCTGCAGAGAGAAAGGCTTCCTAGAGGGTCCTGCACAGTGCCACTGAGCCCTGCTTCAGCTGGCCCCGGGCCCTTGGGGTCTGAGCTGCTGTTGGTCCCCAGGACAGGTTTTAGCTCTGTGTTCATGTCCTTCTAATAAAGCTGCTTTTTTCACCTCATGGAATGGCCTAACTTGTGGCTGCCCCGCTTGTGGGTCCCTGCTTCTGTACTCCCATTTTCCAGTGCCCAAATCCCTCGGCCGCGGCCTCATCCTGCACAGCAAGGTGGTGAGTGGACGGTGCAGGCAGCTGCCTCTGTGCCTGCCCTCATGGAGAGGTGCTCTGTCCGTCCTGGGATCCCCAGCTGTGGTGCCAGGGCTGTGTGTGCAGGCTGGCAGTGATGGTCTGGGCAGGGGCCCTGGGACCCGTGGGGCACAGCATGGTGGCACTCCCAGGAGTGCAGATGCTCAGGCCTGGCCAGTCCTGCTGCTGTGGGGCCGTGGTACCCACAGGCTGAGGGATGTGCAGCCTTCTGCCCTCCTGGCTGCCCTTGGACTGCTGCCTGGCTGAGCTGGGATTAGGGGAGTGCCAGGGTGGCAGGTCTGGGTGCATGCCAGGGGCAAGTGTCCCCAGCACTGGGGCAGCTGCCTGTGCTCTAACTATAGTGAGAGGAAGATAGAGCTGTTTTGGGGCTCAGAAAATGAGTTTAGGATGTTTACTGTAGCCTCCAGCATACCTTGTTGCTTGTTAACCTCTTTGTGGTACAGACAGAACCTACAAACCTGTCTTGTGTGCACCTGTGAGGCAGTGTATGACACTTTTATTTAATAGCTTCAAATGCCTGAATTTCTCTTGCTCTGCCCAGAGCAGAGCCCTTCTGAAGGTCAGGCTGACCATGTAAAGGGTTACAGTCCTCCTGGGCAGAAGAAAGTAAGTGGAAGTAAAACTCTTCCTAAAGAGGATTTCGCTAATCTGCAGCTGGCCTTGCCAATGCCCTCCAAGGCTCCTGGCCTTGCTCCAGGGCTTAAGCAAGAGCTGAGCAAACTAACTTCTCTTTAAACTTCAGCCTTGACTATGTTGATCCATCTTTAATGGAGCTGGAACTCACGTTCTCCCCAGGGATGGGGTGGGGAATGTGGCAGCAGTAACTGAGCTGAGTTCACTGGATCCTCTGGTGGTGGTGGCCTCACAGAGCCCCACTGGCTGATGTGGCAATGTCCCAACAGAGCAAGGGTGGGGCTGTGTCCTCCCTCCTCACCAGCCACGGTGTGAAATGCGAAGCTCTCTGAGAGAGGCCAAATCATTTAATGGCTGGATCTAGCTTTACTAAGAATCAACTTTCTAGCAGGAGGAGAGAATCCCTCCAGTGTGTGGAAAGTGTAGCTTTTCCTGGAGGAGGTGGAAGCTCATGGATTTAGCAATGCCACGGTTATTAAGGCCCCTGACCTGGCAGTGCAGACAGCTGCTGGCTCACCAGGGCTTGGGGGAGGCACTGTCCTGTGGGCTGGGCACCTGGCAGAAGTGAGAGTGCCCAGCCCCAGCTGCTGCTGTGGGGTTGCCAGTCCTCACATGGGCAGCGCAGCACTGGCCAGTTTGGGGGCCAGTTGCCCCCTCCACACCTGTCCCAGTGGGAGCCCCGGGACCAGCTGCAGGAGCAGGGTGGCCACAGTGAGCTCTGCAGCTCAGAGGTACAACCCTGTCCCCTATGGAAACAAGGGGGTTCCTTTTGGAACACGGGGACCTGTTGGCCCTGCACATTGTGTGTCTCAAACGTGCCAGGCTTGGCTGTGCCAGTGTCTTCCACACGTGTGTTCTGTGTGCACAGAGGCAGCAACTGCACTCCACAGGTTCAGCACCTTGTTTTATTACAAAGATAGGCTTTGCCAGGAGTCTGCCACTTCCACTACACAGCAGGTAAGGGCACTACACCCACAACACAGGCCAAAGATTAAAAACATTTTACAAAGGGCTCGGGGGTTCAAGGCAACACAACACTACAAACCCTCGAGCTTTTGCTCTGTTTAAGTTGTTCCTTTAAATGGTTGTAGCAACTGCTTTTTTATTTCCTTCGATTAAAAATTAAATAATAAAGCAATAGCCTCAATACATGGCCCAGTCACAGCACCTGGAAGCAAATTCTGCTTGCTCTGGACTCACTTGTATCCTTTCCCTGTAACATACATCATGTGGCTAGAGCTCCTTGGCCCTTTCCCTGCCCCCAGCCAACCAACATTCTCTGCTACCTCGCTCCTTCTTGCCCTTGCCTTCCCTGTGCTGGGCCTGCCTACATCTCTGGCAGCTATTCACAGTTTCTAACAGAAAAAAAGTCAAGAATTTTTTTGTGAAATCACTTTCAAAATAAAATGTAGCCCAGCTACATTCTTAAGAGTTAATATTCTGGAGCCACATCCTCAGCGAAGACACTGAGACCTCTACAGTGTAAGTACTTTTTCTGTAGTTTTCTTTAAAAAAACCTCTGTTCTTCCCCTTTCCATTCCCTCCCTTCCCTCCTTTTAACATACTGGATAAAGTCTATCATTTGTTTTAAAATAGATAATCTATCTACACACACACAACCCCGAGATTCCGGTCTGACAAACGTGGGATTACTGGAAACGATGGAGTGGAGGCCACCTGTCCATGGCACTGAGTCACCCAGGAGGACTTTTGGTGAACAGTCATCTAACACCAGGCAGCTGGATGACTCCCAGAGGCTGCCCTTCCACCCTCCTGCAGTGAGGTAGTAACTCTTCTCTTTCCTATTTGGCAGCTGGAACTGCAGTGGATCAGCCCTGGGGGCAGAAGCCTTTGCCTGTGCAGGAATGCTGCCTTCAAGAACTCCTCACCAGCTCCAGCATCCAGCCTCCTCAGAAGGGCCTGCATGACACTGGAGACCACTGGTCATGGCTCCCTGGGCTGCAGGAGGACACAGGGTCACCGAGGTGGGATGTGGGGTTGCCCCAGTGTGAATGACACAGGCCCACACTGGGGTTTCTGGTCTCAGATGAGCTCCATTTGTCTGCCAATGCCCCTCACTGACCTGAGCCTAAGCATGAATACTCTCTACCTGGGTTTGCAGCTCAGGGTGCTGGAGCTGCTCTGCTGGCCTGCACCAGAGCTGGGCTGCCAAGAGATGGGTCTAGTCCCTCTGCCTTCAAGGTCTGAAAACAGGCTGACCAAGCAGCCAAGGCCCACTCTCCTGGCCGCTCTCAAGTACCAGCCATGGGGACTGGGCCTGAAACAAGCACAACAAGCTACTGTGTAGCAACAATCTTGTGTTCAGTGATGGTCATGGGGAGAGGCAGAGGAGGGGAGAATGCTACAGGTGTTTGCCCTGCATGCAGCTTGTTTTATTTGGGCCAGGGTGGGGCAGTGCCATGGACATGTGGACATCCAGTGTGGTGGGGCCAGGAGCAAGGGACATGGTCCTTCCCTCACCCCCTGCATCTGGTCTAGACAGGACCATGCCTGTGACCAGCTGGCTGAACACTGGGGAGTTTGCTTACCCACTGCACCTTCCAGCCTGCTGTGCACCCAGGGAAGGGGAAGCAGCCCCTGCCACACTGTCCAACATGGATTGCCTCCCTCTGGCAGCCAAACAGCTGCCTCTGGTAGGGATAAAGTGCTTTCACCATGCCTTAGCTGCTTGGGAAGCCACTGCTTTGTCTCAGCCCCGAGTTCCCCATGTTGCCTAAGTCTCAGGTGGAGGAGTGGTTATGTTTACACATACAGTACAAAAATTAAAAGGCACAAAAATACACAGAATGCAGCAGATAGTGAACAGCTGATGAGTCCCTGGTGTTGGAAAAACAAGGATGGTGGCAGGATGGAGAGGAAGGGAACTCAGGTGTTGCTCTGATGGCCTTTGCTGTCTCTGCTAATTATTCCCTGAGTTGACCCTTCTGCTTTGTGTCCATTGTTCCAGCCTCTGCAGCCCCATCCCTCATCCTGAAGAGCCACTCACGGGGATGCAGGGAGTGCTCAGGAGCTGACCAGAGGGAAGTGGTGAACTGAGCTTGCCACAAATGTCACACCTCCATTTCTGGCTGGCAACAGCAAATAAATATGGTGCCACAGTGCATACCAGAGGAGTTTAGCTGCTCAGAAAGGTGTCTTGTGGCTTCTTGGAAGGTGAGGGAGCCCTTCAGCCATGGTCAGGCCCACCCCCAGCACACGGCAGGTTTGAGGGTGCCCACAGTGTGCCTGTGGCTGAAGGCAGGTTCCCTGTGCTGTGGGAAAGGTCATTCCAGGGCTGCAGCTGGCCTAGGCTTCACTGCAGCACTCGTAGATGTTGTCCTCCATGAGTGCAATCACCTGCTCAAATTTGTGCTGGAGCTGGGTGCGCTTCGTCGTGGGGTTGGCGTCCAGGGAGGCCACGATCTGTGGGTGGGGGACATGGGCAGGGCAGGGGGTAAGGCAGAGCAGGGGTGCCCACCCACCAGCCCTGGGGAGCCCAAATCCCAGCCAGAGCTGGAGAGCCCACCCTGTCCTACAGTCCCTGCACAGTGGCTGTCCCAGGGCACAGCTGGGTCCCTGCTCAGGGCTAGGGGAGAAGAATGTGACAGAAATGCTCTGCAACAACAGAGCTGAGGGCACAGCACCAGGCCCTGGTGTGCAGGGGAGCAGGAGCCAGACAGGGCCACTGCCTTGGTGGGGGTGGGTGGACTGTATCTGCATGCTCTGCCCTCCTGAAATCACCTGTGGGTCTGTGCATTGGGCAGCCCTGGTTCTGTCCAGCCCAGTTAGATGCCATTATGATCAGCCAGGAAGAGCTGACCTTCCCTTCCAAGAAGATGCCAGCCAAGGGACGCAGAGCAGGTGCATCTGCATGTGCATCTCTTACAAATGTGCTGGGATTATGCAAACCCTGATAATCCCTGTGCCATGGGACTGGATGCAAGTGTCCAACTGCAGGGTTACCACAGCACTGGTTCCTCCCTCCCCAGGTGCCCAAGTCCCTGAAACCCACTCACCTGGGAGCGGTATCTCTTGGCATATTTATATATCTCGGCCATGGCAACGTTGGTGTTGAACTCATTTCGGTATTTCTTTACAAAGACAGAAAAAAGAGGAGAATATTAACAGGATGCAGCATGTGAGTTCCAGTCTAGCCAGCAGGCACTGACTACATTAAAAGCAGGTTTTGCCTGAATAATTTTGTTACTGTTGTGTTGGTGCAGCCAGATTCTTGCCTTCTTCTTTTAAGGAAGCTGCATTTGCTTACATCAGGACAGGTCCCTGTCTTTTCAAAGCCAGCCATAAATACTCGCCCTGGGCAGCACTGCTTATCTCTCCATGCCCAAAGCCATTTCACAGGAGGGGACAGCACGTCAGCTGGGCTGCAGAATGTTGGCAAAAAAATCCTGCTCAGTGTCTGAAGCTAGAACACCTTGGGGAGAAGGTTTGATTTTGAGGAATCTGCAGTGCATCACTGGCAGAGCTCTGATCCAGAGCATGGTTGCCAGCTCCTGGGGCTGGTACCAGGACTGGCTGCCAGCAGCTGCCTGGGACTCAGGGCTGGCCCTGGCAGTTGCACCCTGGGGCCAGCTGGCCAGGTGACTGAAGGACTGCAGAGCTCCTGGTCCAAACTTCCGGGCTTTTTGGCACTGAATTTCACGCTGAGCTCCGAGTGGTGCCAGAGCTACTTAGGCTCAAGTGAACTCGTGGGTGTTTCCTGCAGCTCTGGCAGTAACTGAAGATGCTTGGAATTAGGTCAGATGAAGTTTGTGTGTGGAAGTTTGAGGCAAAATATCCTTTCTTGTGTGCTCCTAGCAGACAAGCAGTAACTGATTGCAGGCTCTCTGTGTTCCCTGCTGCTCCCAGACTCCAGCAGGACACTCAGGCTGCAGAGCCAACCCCTTCCCCTCCACCCACTTACCCGTGACTCTTCTGCCAGGTGGGCGTTCATCTCCTGCTCACTCAGTGGGGACATGTCATGGATTTGCTTGTAGTATTGCTGCACTGTCTTCCTGTACTCAGGGATCTCCTTGGCATACAGCAGTTTGTTGGTTGGGGAGTCCTAGAGTGAAGGTGGGACACTGAAATCAGGCCCTGTATTGTTCCTGGCTGAAAACTTCATCCTGGTTGCCTGACCAAAGTGCTGACTGTCCATCAGACAGGGACCTCAGCTACATCTAGGTACAGGAGCTGTTTCACCTTTGGTCCAGGCTGTCACCAGACAGGAGTGTGGTGGGACAGCCGAGGAGCTCAGCTATATCCAGGATCTGCAGACAAGCACCATGTGCCTGCAGAGCCACAGTACCATCTTGCTGCCCTTTGCTCCTGCATGAGCTGAACGTCTGCCAGCTCAGAGAAGGAGGTGGTTGCAATAAGAGCAGGCTAAAAGCATGCCCAGGGTCAGGCTTGCTGTCAGGTGATGCTCTGCCTGTGAGGTAGCAGCCCTGAGCCAGATCAAACAATTGTGCTCCATGGTGGTGTGTGGGAATTGGAACAAGGGAAGGGTTTCTGCATGCAGTTGCTGGGGTCTCTTGAGCAGCTGGCCTAATTTAAACCAAAGAACAAAGTTATCTTACAAGCTGAACTTTGTCAGTGGAAATGTTGCTCTTGGATTTTTCATGTAGCTTTGATTTATTTTGCATCGGCTAACCCAGCCTGCTTGGCCTAAATTGAGTGCACATGAAGCAATTAACAGAGAATACTAAGTTCTCTTGATTAATGTCAGCTCGGACACAGCAGCCTTAACCTCCCAGCCACAAGACGGGGTTGTACCAGTGGAGACACAACTCTGCTGCTCTCCTTGCAAACACAGCATGAATGATTTTAACCTTGAGGCAATCCTGCCCTGCTGCTACCATTACCCTGGGAATGAACTTGGCTGACTGGCCTAGAGTTGCATCCCCAAGGGGAACTGCCCCAGGCTCAGGGACACTGAGAGGAGTGAGGTCACTGTGTCCTGCTGCCCTCACACCCCGTGTGGGACTGCTCCCTGCTGCTCTGACAGGTGAGGAGGAGACCTGCTGAGGAGATGGTACAGTGGGCTCTGGCTGCAGGCAGCATCCTTGGCTCTGTCAGGAAAGAATAGGGGAGCCTGGGGTGACTGCAATCTGCTGCTGCAATCTGTAGTGTGGCTAATGCTGCGGGGGAAATGGGAAACAGGAACCAGGCTGTGGCACCAGATCCCACAGCAGTTTATTTTCAAACCCAGTGACATGGCATTTTGGGAATATGGCCAATTCACAGAGCCTGCTCACAGCATTATTTTTTCTTCCCTTGGAAGCACAAATGAAATCCATGCTGCCTCTTAAGTTATTTTGTAATTTGTGTCTGTATTATGAAGAGGTGGACACTGCCTTTTTAACTGCTTATGCACTGTAGATGTATGGACTGAGTCTGCTCTCACATTTGCAGTATTGAGAGCAATGTGCTGAAAGGGAAGAATCCAGCCTGGAAAATGCCCAGCGATACACTGCGTGTCTGTGCAAGCTGATTTTTATGCTGAGGATTTATTCTTCCCACATTACTCAACAATTCCTTCACTTATGCTATTGTATTCCTGAAAAATGTTTCCATCTGCTGTCTGACTCCAGCTGACCCCTCTTCCCCTCATCCACTGCTTGACAAGGACAAATTGTAGGTGTTTCATAACACATGTGAAAAAAAAGCCCCAAACCAAAACAAACGAAAAATCAAGCCCTCATTAGATCTTCCTCCAGCATTAACCTCTCCCAGCAAAGGCTTCCTGCAGCCCTGGGGCTGTGGGCACAGCACCCACACCCTTGCCACAGGGTCCCCCCACGTCACACATTGCTGCCACCAGCCTCCTGGNGGGGGACTAACAGCATTTCTCAATAAAACTTATTTGTGTCAGGAAGTTTCAAATGTCAACACTGTGCTCAGCCAAGGCAGCAGGAGAACAGAGAATGTGCAGGCAGGATGTCCTGCTGCTGGTGGGTCCCCTGGGGCAGTGTGTGGGGAGAGCTGGTCTGGGCAGCCTTGTGTGCTTGGGGCAGGCTCAGCTCCCTGGGGTGTGCCATGCTGGGATGGCCAGTGTGGGATGGAGACACTGCACTGGAGGACAGCTCCAACTGCAACAGTGCTGGCCAGGTGCCTTCCAGGAGCTCGTGGATGGTGTCACTGGGATGGCCCCGTGCAGCCTCACTCCTCCAGCTGAGCCAGGCCTGCTCTCTGCTGCCTGGGCAGGCACAGCCCATTTTCCTGGAGGACTGGCTTGCCTCTTGGGCTTCTCCCAGGTGAGAAAAAAACTACCAACTGAAGCTTCACCTGGAGCTATGTCATCTTCCATCCTGACACTGGGAGCTTACATTGTCCCCCAGCTGCTTTATGGGACCATTGTGCTGGTCGTGTCCCCTAAAGCAGCCCCGACTGGGAGAACTGGGGCGTGTGTGTGTCTGGCCAAGCAGGGGCAGTGCCCTGGCCGGACAGTACCTTGCCCAGCTGCAGGTCAGACAGGGAGCAGGCGTCGATGAAGGCCTGGGCGATGACGGACAGGCAGGCGTCGATGTGATCCGTCTTGTCGATGTCGAAAACAAACTGCGGGTTTTTCAGGATGTTCACCCAAAACCTCAGTGGCAGGCTGGGAAGGGAAGGATCCACAAACATACACCAGGGAAATTTTTGGGTTTCAGGGGGAGAGAGGAGGAAATGCAGGACAGACGATGATAGAAAGGGAGCAGCAAAGAGAAAAAACTGAGGTCCTGCTATTTCATAACCCCAGTGCAGACCTGCCTCAACATGCACCTTCACCCCTGAGGCTTTTCCTCAGGCTGGAGGATGCAGCACAGGCAACTGCACAAACAGCTTCCTCTGGGCACACATACACCCCTGCTCCTTCAACAGCTCCAGGGGCAGACCTGGGCCCAGAGATGCACCAGCAGTTTTCCCCGTGTGGGGCTGCTGAGTCAGGCTTCCCCTCTTGCTGCTGTTTGGAGCAATGGTGTCATTGGCTTTTCCCTCTTCCCTGACAGTAACCATCGTCTAGTTCTGATGCTGAGCCTGGCCCTGTGAAATGCATTTTATCTGTCTTTTTCTGCTCTCTCATCATTTCCTCCTCCAGCCATTCCACTGCTCATTTGGCCACAACAGAGCTCAGTCTATCACTGGCCCTTCCTACCCTCCCTCTGTAGCAGCTGAGGAGCGAAAGCCACTGTAAATCTCTGCTCTGCAGGCCCAGTGAAGGTAGTGAAGGGCAGGCAGATCTGTAGCCCAGTGATGCCTGCATGCCTACTCTCCCAGCCAAATTTGGTTTTAATTTTTACACATTGGGCTGGGAACAGTTGAGTGGAAGGAAGAAAAGAAAGATTTCCTCTTCCAAACCTGTTGGTCTTCCAGATGTGCAGAGTGTCAGGGTCTGTGATCCCTCTCTTCTCTGCTTGCTCCTCTAGGAAGTCAAAGAAATACTTCACGGCCACAGGTGGTTTATCATCTGGGATACTGAGAATGGCATGGAACAAGTCATCCAGGAACTTCTGGAGTGTGCCCTGCAGGACATGGAACATGGAGGGAGCTGCAGCACCCAAGCCCAGGAGAACAGCAGAGGGGCTGTGACTGCTGTGCACAAAGGGAAACTTTGCTGCCAGTTGGATAAATCAAAAGAGAAAGGGGATGACGAAGCAGGGAGGAAAGGTTTGTTTGGGCATAGCAATACAACTAACTTGCATTTGGGTTTAATTTCTTTTGGCATTGAGATCTTCTTTCTTACTGCTGGGATCTCACATCTGTGGTTGTTCTGCACAGCAATAATGAGGAAGACCAGAGACTGCTGGCCATCCTTGTGATCTCTGCTCCAGTGAGGCACCATGCTGGGATTAAAGATGGGCCAGATCTGACCTAGGATCACACAGACATTCCCTCTGCTCCCACAGCTGAGCATCACAAGCCTGGAGGCAGCCAACATCCCTTTTGTCTGCACAGGCCCCAGTCCAGCTCAGGGAGATTGTGTGGGGTGAGCTGGGAAGCTGAGGGGACCCTGAGAAGCTGCTGATGCCAGTCAGCCTTGCTAAACATGCTCCAGCCATGCAGGACAGGAGTCCCAGTGCCTCCTGAGAGTGACTGGCCCCACAGTGCTCCTTCCCTGGAGCAGGCATCTCCCGTGGGAGCACAAACAATCCCACCTGCAGTGACTGGGGGCAGCCCAGCTCCTACCTTGGTGGACAGCAGCCGTGTCAAGTAGATCTCTGGAAGGACTTTCTTCCTATGGCTCTGCCTGTGGGACTTCTTATGTTCCACTGATTCATCAGTTGGGAGAACCTGGCCCCAGATAAAACACATGGTCAAAACACTCCTCTCTGCAAGTGTCACACTCAATTTTCCTTTCAGTATTGAATTTCAACTGCATATAAAATTCATTAAAAGTTACACTCTTATATGGCTTTAAATAAGTGATTCGGAATACTCAGTTTTTCTGTCATTTATTTCTCCTGTGCTCTTTATTGCCTCTCTCATGCTAGATGAAGGAAATGAAGCCATCCATCTCCCTTTGCATGCTGGCCTGTTAACCCCTGTGTGGCTGCACCCAGCAGAAACCAGCTTTGCTTGGATTTGGAAAAAGCACAACATGTAGGAATACTGCCTTTTTCAAAGCAAAAATGAATATTCCACTGGCCAGGTCAGTGAATCACTGCTCTGTGATGGCAAAGCAAGCCACTGATACCCATCCTGGCACGGGTCACATGTGAACAGTTGGTTCCCTTTTCCCTCCTTCGTCTCTGTGTGTGTACACACGCTTCTACTTGAGCATGGAAACTCTAGCAGAGAAAAAAAATCCAAAACCAGGCTATAAAATATTGTTGTTGTCTGTAACACTTTTTTCATAACAGCTTTTAGCAGTGTTTAGCACTCTGCTTCCAGCACAGCACAGCAGCAGTGCCCAGCAGGCAGAATGCCAGCAGCTCCTGGCACATGACTTGACCAAGGTGCCATGGGATGCTCCTGGTGGCACTGTGCCATGCCATGCTCCCACCATGCTCCTGAGCTCTCTGGCTGCCAACAGCTCCATCAGGCACAACAATTTCTCTGCCATCCCAGTAATTCTTTATTGTGTTCCCCTCTACCACACCTTTCAGTGCCTCTTTGTGCCTGGCTGAAGAGAACTAGTGAGCCCTGATCCATCACACCCGATGCTCCAGCCCACAGAGATGATTTGAGTTAGTATCAGTGAGGCTGAGACTCTCTCCTGTTTCAACACGTGCTCTGAACAAACAGGACCCACAAACTTCAGTGTGGAGGAGGCCGGGGATCACTGCACACTCTGTCAGCATCCTCACTGTCATGGCAGCAGGACAGCTCTGGGGGAGCACAGCCCCCCCCAAGTGCTGATGTGGCTGTGGAGTGGGTGTCCTGGGGTGACAGCTCTGCTCCTCAGCAGCAGTCCCTGGAGCACAAGGCTACCCAGGTCCCCCCCCCATCACTGCAGCCAGGAGCAGGACACTTACCAAGTGGAAGTACTTCTCAGTGTCCAAATCCTTCACTGTGAAGAAGAGACAAAGAGGCTCAGTCAGGGGACCCAAACTGAAAACCACCTCCACTGGTGCCTTCCACATCAAGAGGCATCAAGAACCCCAACAATGAGCTGGTGTTCTCACTCCAAGTGATCTTAGCATTTTTCCTTGGTTTGGGGTTGTTTATTGCTCTCTTGTGCACGTGGCAAGCACCTTAGGAAGTACTTTGAGGGGAACCTGATTTTTCCCAGGGAATATTTTAAGAGGGACCCAGGAGGGCATGAGAGCAAGATGAGCACAGGGTCACTCCTGCACCACCATGCCCTGCTGTGCCCTGCCATGCCCTATGGCTCTCTCCCATCCTTATCATCAGGGTAGCTCAGTCCCAAGCAGCTCCTGGCAGCTTCACCCTAATGAAGGTGGTCGGGAAATGAGGTTTGAAATTCCTTCTTCAACGTGGATTTTTGTCTCCCTTGGTCTCTTTTGACTCTGCACAGGAATGCACTGGCAAGAGATGGAATATGTGCAACTGGGAGGCAGAGGGCTTTTCCCACCAAGTGGTTTCAGATTCTTCCTTTTTCTCACTCTGTCAGCACAGACTGGATTCAAACCCCCAATGAGAGTGTGAGCTGGAGAGTGCAAACACCTGGAGGGCTGGGAGAGCACTGCACTCCAGCAACCAGGGACAGAAGGAGACTGGATAGCACATGTTCAGAGCCACCACACCCCAGCACCCAGGCACGGGGCTGGCAGCAGCTGCCAGCATCCCCATCCAGAGACAACCCTCTGACAATGCAGGTGTTCCTTCCCAGTCAGGAGCAGCAGGGGAACAGGAGCAAGAAGTTACCTCTGCTCAGCGTGGTATCCTTTTTGTCTGACAGACTCATGGCTAGGGACGCCCCTTCAGGGATCTGAGGAGGAAGGGAAGAGCAGTCATTGATGTTGTGGGCCTTAACAATGGCTCCCCAGCTCCGGGGAGACCCCAGGAGCTGGGGCATGCTGGTGCAGTCAGGATTCTGCCATGAACAAACATCTGTACTGCCCTGCCCCTCCCCTGCCCCCAGGTGTGAACTGGCAGTGACAGCACTGCCCTACGTGGGAAAGGAATTCTCAATGCAAATACAAGATAGCAAGGTTCTCAAACCCGACTGGAACTGGGAAAATACGTGTATCTGACATGCATTTTTGGATGTGGACACCAGGTTATTTGAAGAGGAGGGAGGGTTGTGCTGTGCAGGATCCTGTTGGGCTGGTGCCTCCTCTGTGCCATGGGGCACTGTGACACCCAATAACCATATTAATGAGCTCTCAGCTCTGCTTTTGTTTTCCATGCACGGCTACAAACCAGTGAGGATTATGCTCCCAGGCATACAGGGGAATACAGAAATCATGTAAGTATTTCTGCTTTCATTTAACAGAAAAACAGTCAAGAAAACAATCTGATTCACCAATATCCCCATATTGTCTAGCCTCTGCTCCTCGATGGCATCCCCAGCCCCTGCTCTCAGAGCAGGCACTGACAGTTGTGGCTGTGATTTCTGCAGGAGCATGGATCAAGAGCAGAGTGATACTAATCAGCCAGGCTGGTGGCCCTTGGGAAAAGGAGCCTTTCCCCCTCCTCTTTCTGTTGTCAGTAATAACTTATTTTGCGTGAAGAGTGTTTAATTAGTTGCAGTGTGTTGCAATATTAACAAGATGCTCGCCAGGGCAGATGTCTGTTCCCTGGAAGCTCACACGGAGCTATGGCAACCCCCCTGCTTGTTCCTGATGATCCTCCTTTTGGAGGGGAACCTCAGCTGTCCCTGGTGGCCAGGCAGGCTCCAAGGAGGTGAAGCTCCACTGGTAGCTTTACCTTGTAATGTGCTAATGTGTTGAGTTTCTTCCTGCCATCCTCCACCACCGAGGTGTCATCGAGGTCCCGCAGGATGTAGCTGTCGGTGCTGGTAGCAAACCACTCTGAACAGAGAGGGGATAAGTGAGAACCCAGCCCCAAGGAGACAGGTGCCATGGGGCTTGAGGGACCAAAAGGCTGCCCTGATGTCTGCCCTCTCATCAGCACTGCTTGACCCACTGCTCTAACAGGCACCAGCAGCTGCTGGGCAACATCGGGTGTTTCACCTGGTTTTACAGACTGGCTGGGCCCATGCACCTGATCCTTACCGAGGTCAACATCTTCCACCCTTGGCCACTGGGAGTAGGGGACGTTCTTGCAGAAGGCCTCCAGAATCTTCTCCTTCACTTGGCTGAGTGTGTCTGTGTCCATGGCCCTGACGCTCAGGGAGTCCATCCCGCAGCCTTGGAAGGAGACGTTGAGGTTCTGCAGGCAGAGGCTGCATTAGGGGTGACCTGTTCAGTTCTGCTGGCTCTCAAGGATGCTTGGAGGCTGCAGCACCTGCACAGCTCTGGCTGGGGCACCGTGGGGCCATGTGCTAATGGAAATCAGGCTGAACTAATTTGGCCATTGAGGCTTTACAGCATGAGAGGCACTGATTTACAGCCCCAGGGGGCTGAGGGCCTCGTCTGTTGATGGAGCTGGGAGGACACAGGGAGCAACACTGCAGCCCCCTCTCATGCTGTCTTGCTAATGGGGCTTGGCCCTGATGCAGAAATCACTGTGGGGCAGGAGGAAGGGTCACCCCCATCACCAGCCATGCCCTCAGCTGCCTGCCTTCCATGGGTGACTCATGGGGCTGCCAAGGCTCATTGCTCAGCCTCTGCCTGATGCAGTGGGCCGACCTCCACTGCTTAAATGAGCTGTGCTTAGGCAGGATGGGTCTGCTGTGCTGCTGGCACCCACTGGCAGCACCACCAGTAACCAGCTCGAGAGCTCCTGAAGTGTGGGACAGGCAGATGTGGCTGTGTGTGGCTGCAAGCTGCCGCAGACACCTGCTCAGAGCCCAGCTCTGCACAGCCACCACTTCAGTCACAGCTGAAAGCTGCAGCACAACGAGAACAATTCTTCCTATCAGAAACCCTCTCCTCTTTCTGTTCAGGTGCCTCCTCCTGTCACAAGCTGTGCAGACCCAAATGCTATGAATACAGCCCTAGTGCCCAGGTACTCACCCTGGGCTTTGCCTCAATGTTCTCCCTCAGCAGCCACTCCTCGTTGAGGGTGTACCTGGCCTTCCCCGTGATGGCATCGATGGAGCCCTTGTTAATCTGCTGTTTGATGGCACAGATCAGCAGGAAGAAGGGCTCTCCAACTGTCTCCTGGGGAAAGGAAAGAAGACCAAGTCAGCACACCAGAGCTGATGGTGGTGGCAGGGAGAGGCTCTGTGTGACACTGGAAGTGCCTCCACACACTGGGGGGTGGGATCAGTCCACCCCAGGTGCTGCAAATGCCTGGTGGGTGCCATCCCCTCCCAGCTTGAACTGGCATCTCTCTGAGGCTGCTCAGTTTTCTGACTCGTGGCCATGTGACAGTGCAGATGGGGAGGAGGACAAACCAGCAACAACAGCCGCAGGCCCTTTCTGGAGATGCTGTAGTTGTCAGTAACAACACACCCCATCCAAGTTCTCCAGCAAGCACTGGAGCTGTGGAATGCCACCGAGGGGCTGGGCCAGCCTGTGCTGTCTCATGGGCAGAGCTCAGGTGCTCCTGGGAAGGCAGAGGCATGGCTGTGCTGAGTGGGGACGTGCACACATGATGCTCAGCAAAATACAAATGTGCATTAATTTACATGTGAAATTACACAGGAACTTCAGGGAGAATGTGGCACACTGTGCTCCAGAGATGCTTCCTGCAGTCTGACAGGGCACAGACCATGTGCTGGGACTCAGCAGGACAAGGCAGGGCTGATGCACACAAAACTCCAGGTCTGCAGAGATATTTGGGCATTTGACTTTCTTACGAATGTTTTAGCTGAGCTCCTCTCTGTGCTGCCTGGTTTGCCACTGAACTCCACAGGAGTGAGCCCATGGCCTGGGTCTGTGGCTTTGGGAACCAGCATTCATACTTCTCATACCACAGCAGAGCCCTCATCACAGGAAAACAGAGAGGATCAGGGTCAACAAGCTGTTCCCAACAGCTTGCAACAGCAAGCAAACACATCATTTAACTCCTTACATTCACCAAATTTAAGCTCACAGGAGAGAGGTGAACTGTGGCACTGCTGCAGAAAGAACCAAAAACGTGATAGGAAGCAGCTATTTGTGATGTGGTTCAGCTACATGGTTCAATGCCAGATTTCTGATCCCCTTCTGCCTGCTGCACTGATGTGCAAGGAGAACATAAGCTGTTTTCTTAAGGAACTTCTCATGACTGCAGTACATCCCATTCTCCCTAATGTTCATGAGCAATTTCCTTACAGCGAGGCAAGCACAAATTCTGCATATTTATGCACTCTGAGCATCTCCCCCCAGCACACACAGCCCTGCCATCTGAGAGTCTGCTCAAGACAACAGATACCCAATGGCTTTGATATTTCTCAGCTAGGAGCTGCTAAATCCTGTTCAATCTGCTTCTTAATTAAAACTTGGTGATTCTTTTATTCTAATTGCCCTGTAATTGCTAAAGCAATTAGTTCAGTGTCAATTTGGATGTGCTGATTTGGTGCAGTTGATGATATGGTGATACAGCAGGGCTGTAGGTGGGCACACACCCTCTGTGCCAACTGGGCAGTCTTTTCCTTTCCAAGGGAAACTTCATGAACACAAAGAAGCTCCCTAGGTCTGCTGCAGGGGCTTAATGACTCCTGCAAAGCTCTTGTGAGCAGGCAGCACAAAATGGCCTCAGCAGCAGGGCTGCAGGTGCTGGAATGGAGGAAGGCACAGCCTCCAGAGCACAGAGGAAACTGAGTCAGGGAGGTGGAGAAGCTGAGGATTGCAAAGAGCAGAGAATATGTCAGAAGACACAAGGAGTTAATTTTGGAGAAAAAGAAGCACGAGATAAGAAGCAAGGGGTTAACCCAGACATGGAGACTCTTCAGGCTGCAGTACTACTGTCTCCATACTGTGAACCACAGGGCATCACCAGCTGATGCTACAGGCAGGGCCAACAGTCCCCAACACTGGCCATTCTACTACAGAAACCCCATTTGTGTCACATGTGAGCAGAGACAGACACGAGGCTAAACTTGGGGCTGGGCTCTGGAGCCTGCCTGCTTCCACCAGGGGCAGCTGTGGGCACAGAGAAACCCGAGGGGGCAGCCAGCAGCTCCACAGTGCCTCCAGAAACATTAAAAAAGGGCGAGTCCTGCTGACACAGGAGCTCTTTATGGCCTGAAATCAGCATAACAAGCTCCATGGGTTGGGGCTGACTGCACAGCCCCTTCCTGCACACACAGAGCTGCCTTGGGAGGGCAGGGCAGGAGCTGTGGCACAGTGGGCACTGCAGGGTCACAGCCCCAGCCCTGGCTGCAGGGGCACAGAGACAGTGGTCTGCTCAAGAGATGCTGCTTCTGTTTGACTTTCTGGCTTTCAGGCTCAGGAACTGTGAGATGTTACAAAAATCTGCAAAAGTGATAATCAGACAGCAAATTTCAAAGGGGGGAAAGAAGGGCTGGCAGGCAGACTAGAGATAAAATGGCAAACTTGGAAACCTCCTGCATTGTTCAGAAAACTCATCTGGAAAGGAATCAAAACTGTCTTTGGACTTGGCTAGTTAGGAGAAAGGAAGTTTAACCAGAAGAGATCAGTGCTGATTCAGGACAAAAAAATACTTAAAAAAACACAGTCTGGGGCCTTTTTTCCTCCTATTGTGAATATATTTTAATGAGACTTCATTTTCATTTTTTGACTGAACTGTTATGGGCTCTTAAAGCTACCCAGGGCACCGAAATAACTCTGCAGTAATGGGAAGCACAGTTCAGGCTGGCAGGACTTGAAATATTCCACGCACAAGGAGCGTGGGAGGGCTTCATTTTTATATGCTTGGGAAAAGAAAAAGGTTTAGAGTACAGACTGGATTCACATGTTGCTGCCCTGTTAACTCAACTCTGACAAGTCATTATATTTGTCCTCCCAGGAACACGTTACAGCCATTTCCAAAATGTTTTGGTGAGGCTGGGGTAGGAAAAGCAGAGAAAACAGCTTACCCCAAGTGCCTGATCATTTTGGGACAATTATCAATTTTCACTCTGTAAAGAACCAACCCTCAGCTCCATTCCACATGCAAAACTTGGGGAAGCTTGGACCCACATGTGAAAGCTGAATTCCAGGACCCTACTTTTCCTTTTCCTCCCAGTTCCCTGATCCTGTTAGGAGCCAGGCACAACAGTGCCATGGCATCTCATGCAAAATGCTTCCTTTTACAGCTTTTTTAACCAAAACCATAGCACAAAATAAGAGACATGGACCATTTTGTGTGTGATTCTCACTAAGTTTTGCAGAAACAGAGTTCTGCATTGATTATGCAAATGCTGCCAATTCCCTCTGAGCCCCATCCCTCACAGCAAGCCCCTGTGAGCTCATCCCATTCCCTCACACCTCCAGCCACAGCATCCACCAGTGGGGACTCCCCTGCCTTCAGGTGCCCTCCACATGTGCAGACCAGGAGGGCCTGTGGCCAGCAGCTCCTCCCAGCTGCAGACAGCTCCCTCAAACCATCTTCCCCCCAAACACAAATGGACAGGCTGTTAGGGCATTAATGTGAAACAAATGTTTCAGGCATGGAGCGTTGACTTACAAGGGAAAATACAAGCACTTGGAATTCTTCCACTGCACAACGGCAGGGACTTTTGCAGCAGCTGTTTCAAATAGACATTGTGATTAATGGGGATAACTCAGGAATGAAAACCAGAGCCATGGTCACACGTCTGGCAGAGCAGCACCACAGGCAGCCTCCTCCTTCACCAAGGAAAGCCACTCTGAAGGCAGCAGAGTTTGATCCCCAGGAACACAAGGCACAGGGGAGGCCTTTGGCCATCACTAGTATTTAAATCACAGCCCTGAGCTGACACCAGTCCTGTGGAAGGAGGTGCTGTCTGTCCCACTGCAGGGGCTCCATCCTCATTCAGGTGGCAGGGAAGGTTCCAGCTCTGCCAATCTGGACCAAAGCCCTGGCCCTTTGCACAGCTGGGCTTGTGTTACCTGGGACAGTGCAGGGACCTCTCCATTGTCTGACCAATTCTTTTCCCTCTCTGTATTTCAGCAGCAGCTTGGTGTCTCCTCTGATCAGGTCCCTGATCACTGTGGAGCATGTGTGATGTCAGGGTCTCTGGGAAATCAACTTCATTGTGCTCTAGTTTGGACACTTTGCTTTCAGAGCTGGGAAATGGGCTGTGGTGATGCTCTGCAGTGCCCTGGCTGCAGGCTGGGCTCAGGAGGTGTGGAGGGGGCTGCAAGCCCAGGGTGTGGCCTCAGACCACGCCAGGAACCCACTGCAGGCAGATGAAAATGCACACCCAGCCAGTGGCCCACCAGCTCTGCAGAGGGCCCAGTCACCTCCCAGACCTGCTCCCACCAGCCCCTGCCCCACAGACAGGGGGTCACAAGCAGCTCCCAGCAGCACTGCCCAGCCCAGGCCCCCCTGGGCCATGGGGGGACAGGCAGCTCCCACTGAGGCCACAGGGATGGGCAGCACCCCACCCAGGCTGCCCCTCAGCCCTGAGGAGCTGTAACGTGACCAAGCCTTCAGGCCCACGTGATAAGGCTCCACTTTCTTTCCTCTTTTTTTTCCCTTCCCTGAGAAAACCTTCTTGCACAATGTCCATTTTTAGCACAGGCCGGAGCTGGATCAGATGCCTCACATGTGGTCTCCATTCCCCAAAAGGAGAGATCAGCACTTTTTTTCTCCAGTGGTTTTAACTAGAGGCACAAAATCTGAAGATTAAAAAATGTCACTAATTCCCTCTTTTCTGCCCTTGCAGGCCAGGTAGCTGTGCCACATTGGCACAGACATCCTCATCCACTCCTTTAACTCTTTAGACTGGCTAATTATGTGAGCTAAAATGAAAGATTACAAACTGAAAAACCACAGGCTTTAGGACAAAAGTGATCATCAGCTGGGATCAGAAGACATCATGATATGTATGAGGACAATAAAGAATTGCTTCTGTGGCTGTAGAAAACACTCTGGGAAAAGAGATTTTCAAAGGCTTTTTCAAGGCTCTCCCCTGTGGATATAATGGGGTGTCCTCCAATTAACTGCCATGGAATCAATTAAGTTATTGCTCAATTCTTCTGGGAAATTCCAAACAGAATTGGCAAATGTTGGAGATAAAGCACTGAGCAGATGGACTGCTGATGGCTCTAAGATGCCAAACATATTCGTTTGCATTACAGCTAGGAAGGCAGTCAAGCTTCTGGGACAGACATCCTACCTCTCCTGCTGAGCTCTGTGAGGAACCACGAGGATGCCTCTGCTTGACAGGCCCTTTACACCAACAGGCACAAACAGCCTGTGCCCTGCCACTCCTGCCCATCTCAGCTACTGGGACTCCTGTGCCTGAGACAGACCCTGCTGACATGGCTGTGCCAGCTGAGCACAGAAACAACATATAACCAAGTGGTTTCCAAAATTTCTGGGCATTCTGGTTATTTCTCAGCTCTCCTACAGCTCTTCTCAAGGTCCATGCCCTGGCCTGTCACGAAGCCTGAGCTCACCAAAGCTCCAGGCAGAAAAGAAGAAGCTGAACTTCAGGTTGCTTTTCTACACCTGAGCCTTTCAATACATCCGAGTTTGACAACAGTCAGTGACTGCTGGAGTGGCACTGCTGGCAGCATCAGGTCCTGAGCTGTCCCCACATCCCTCACTGCTGCACACAGAGCTGACCCTGCACCCCCCACAGCAGTGCCTGGCTTTCTTACTCTGAGATAGCTGTACATGCAGATGGACATCCAGTTGGTCAGCATCTTCTCCACCACAGATTCCGTCCTCCGCAGCATCAGCTTGGGGTTTTTGGAAGCTGAAGCATCTATCAGATCCACCAGGAGGTCCTTCATGATGCTGGTGTAATACTCCAGTTTCCCATGCAGTGCAATAGTAAGCAGGGAGGCCAGGTTACATCTGAAACACAGAAGGGTGTAGAAGTCAAGCCCCAATAAAACAAGATTGAGCTTCCAACTGGTACTAAAAACCCCAACACACAAAGACAGTCCTTCAGACACTTTTCATAAGCCTTCTCCATGGTGTTAGAAGTTCCAACCCTCTTTCAGTGCTACAGGACCTCGGGTCAGCCTGCAGCCAAATGAGTGAGTATTCTCACAGAAGAGTGAGAAGCAAGTGTAACTCAACCATACACTAAAATGCATGGTGCCAGAAACTGCCTGGATTGCTACTGGTAAAGAATTAATCAGTCTCAGGAATAACCAGCTGAAAGGTCTTGGATTCTGGAGCTCATACCTGTCTCTGACAGCAAAGTCCTTCTGTTGTTCAAGAGCATGGACAAACACGATGAGAAAGTGCCTGTTGTTGAGTAAGGTGGAGAACAGTGAAATTCCTTCTTCCATGTTGGGTCTGCAATTCTCAGGGATCTGAAAAAAAATTGAGAAAACAGAGTGAGAAAACCCTGTTTTCCTCCAGCTTTTATCCCCCTTGACTGCAGGGATGTCCCTACTGAGCACATGGGCACTGAGCAGAAGTGCCTGTCCTCCCTCTGCCTGGCACAGCCAGCAGGTTCCCTGGCAAGGGACATGCAGCTGGGCCAGTGGGGAGCAGCAGTGGCCACTGCAATCTGTTCAGCATTTGCAAGGACAGCTGGAGCACCGTGCAGCTGAGGACTGACAAAACAATTACTGGGTGTACAAGGAGAGGTGAAGAGGGCTGGGTTTGGTCAGCCTTCAGAAATTCTAAGGGGAGATCCTACTGCAGCCTTAGCTGCCCTGTGGCAGAGCAGAGAGGACAGAGCCAGGCTCTTCTCTGCCAGCACAGTTCCAGGATGAGAGGCAAAGGACACCAGATGGAGCACGGGACACTGACTAAACATGAGGAGGGCAGTTTCCACCTTTAAGGGCATCATACTGGAATGAGGGGCCCAGGAGGCTACAGGATTTCTGTCCTTGAAGATATTTGGTACGGTTGGATGAGGCCCTCAGAAAACTCATCTAAGTTGGTGATGCTTTAAGCAGATCTCCCTTCTACCTTTAGCAACTCTTAGACTTTTCAGTCCCTACTCCTCATCCACATGAAACCCAGCTCTGGGCCAACAGCAGCTTTTGCCAAGTCCCTGCTGGGAGGAAACTCCCGAGAAACTGCAGTTGGAGCTGAAGAGATACACAGTATGGCACAGCTCAGAAAGAAGAGCCCTCATCAGAGCTGGGAAGGATCCCATGCCAACACTCTTTCATGCAAGAGCAGGTCCACAGATTTCCCTTCTCCAGTCAGCCAAAGCTGATCTGATGCTGGTCTGTGCTAATGGTTAGCAACACCCAAAAGCATTTGTTCTGTTAGTGGGTTACTCACCTTCCATTCCCCCACCAGCAGGGGATGTGTCTCCTGGACCTGGGAGCCCAGCTGGGAGTTATGCTGCTGGGATGGCAGGATGTAGCACTCCTCGTAGAGAGAGGAACACTGGAACCAAGCACAGCATTAGGGGAGGGCACTGCACTCACCCAAGGACTCCCTCTGTCCTCAGGGGAACGGGATGGGAGCCATGCCATTGGGACTGAGACCACCAACCATAAAGATGGTTTGAATAGTTTATGAAGCCTTTAAATACTTTGCAAGAGTCTCTTGAATGAGCAAACACCGCAAGGACAGGGGGAGGCAGACATCTGCACAGACACAAGGCTGTTAGGGCAGGGTAACTGCAAATAGACTAATGTGACAGCTAGAAAACTCCCAGAAGAAAGAGCTTTATAGAAGACTGAATCAAAATAGAGTTCTGGGTGTTTTAACATATGTAACTTTTGAAACAGATGGCAAAAACGTTTAAATCTCTAACATTCACATATATCAGCCTGAATCTTAAAGCCTCTGGTGTGCAGAGATAGGGAGAGAGGACAACTGAAAAACCTGAATAATAGCTGCTAATGAAACACTCTGCAGCCATAAATCATCATCTCACTCCTCAGCACCAACACACAACTGCCTCTGGGGTGAAATACAGCTGTGGTGAAGGGCACACAGTGACACGGCACAGCAGCTGGTGACAGAATTGTGGCACCAGCACATCCCTGGAGAAGGACTCTGCAAAGACAGATTGGGACTGGGCACCCAAGGGACATCTTACTGGGAGCACCATGCACCCAATTAGGACAGGGAGGAAGGAAAGGGGAAGACAGAGACATCCAAAGATCTCCTGAGGACCAGCTGGATTGCTGGGAACGCTTGGGGGTACCTTGCATGGAACAAAAAGCCCCAATCCCTGAACACCAGTGTCAGATTCATCCTTCAGCCACCCTTCAACTGCCACTGAACAGAATGAGGTGACACTGGAGGCCCTGGGGAGAAGGGAGTCTCCAGCACTTTACTCATGTGAGAGCTCCCTCAGAAGAGCGTGTCCAACAGCTCCAAACAGACGAGCTGGAGGGACAGTGCCACTGCCAGGCTGGCTCACGTGCCAGCAACCCTGACCTTACTTGACGCCCCAGGAGCTGCAGCTCCACTTTTGACAATAATTGAGGATGAAATACATGACAAGTAAATATGTAACAGTGGAACGGTTTTGTGACAATGTAAAAGCCCTTTAGTAGAACCCTGATCCAGTTGGGAAGGACCTGGATGCAATGAGATGCCCGTGACACACACTGCCTCCTTACTTTGGGGAAGAACGTCCTGGTGACAAAGTGCTTGTACTCCAGGAAGGGGATCCCTTGGCTGCGGTTCAGCTCCTTGGTCAGGTCTGTCATGTCTGTCTGCAGCTCTGCAAAACCTTGCACAAAGAGACCCACAGATGGTGAGAGCCCAACCCTCCACCAGCCAAGAAAGGCTGGCACTGGAAAGCACAGCACATCTCAGCTCTGCCCCCCTGAGCTGTTCCCTGGTGGGGGCTGAAGCTGGGCTTTCCCTGAGCAGCAGATTCCCACTGGGGTTTAATCATCAGCACTGTACACCATGTCCCAAGCAATGACAGAATATTCCCTGCCCCAGGAGCCCAGCCCCATGGCACTGGGCACACAGTTCCCACAGGATGGGACCCCAGTTGTCACAGTGGCAGCATGTGCCAATGCCTGGATCACTCCTCCCTTTGCTGCAGCAGGAATGTGCTGCAGTTTCTGCTGCACCCAAGTGTAAAGCACACCAAAGATTAGCACGGCCTTCAAGCAATCCCCTGACATGGCTAAGAGCCATCCACCCCAGGACAGGATGCCAGTTGCACTGCAGAGCAGTGGCTTGCTGAAGTCAGGCATCAGGACAGCAACAGAGCCACACCTCCAGCCAGTAAGCCTCATTCCCAAGCCCTGTTGAAGCTCACAGGTGATGACAGAAAATCTATAAATAGTTGTATCAACTCCTACAGATCAGAAGGTGAACAACTTCAAACCTGCTGTCCCAGCAACCCCCCTGGTAGCCCTGGGTCCCCCTCGATGCCCAGGCAGTGACTCACCTTTGCGGATTTCCTCCCGGATCTGGGACTCCATCTCCTCCATCTGCAGCAGGGTTTTCTGCCAGTAGCGCTCAGCCCTGCGGCTCTTGGTGCAGAACACAAAGAGGGCTGCAAAAGAGCAAAGGAACAAGGCTTGGGACTTGGGCTTAGGAGCAGCTGCAGCTTGGGATCAGAGTGGTTCTCTCTGACACGGGTACAGAAAGCTTAACCCAGATTTGGTTTCACACCTACCACCAGACTGGTATCTGCTCAGGCAGTTTTTTATTATCTGTAAATAAGTAAAACCAGCTGGAATTTAATGATCATGCTGTAACTGTCATCTTCAATTTAGGTCTAGGCTGTCTGTGTTCAGCTTAACTGTATATTAATGTGTTCCAGATGATTAATGAATACAGAATTTAGGATGTTTACCACCTGCATTACAGTGTTCATATCTGACAGTCTTCCCATGCCTCCAAAAATACGTTTCTGATGATGGGTAGTGCATTTAATAAATATTGTGCATTATAGCCTTTATTAAAAATAAACTAAATCCCTATTAAAACCTCCTTATTTGCTGTGAACTGGCAGGTTTCTTGCTGCAGAGTCATTCTGGGCATGCAACGAGCAGATAGCCTAGCCCAAGGACAGAGGTGTGCTGCACAGCTTCCAGCCAGGTTCACACACTGGTGTGTCTGCTCCACACCTGCAGCTAAGGACACTGGCTCTGCTCTTCCTACTCTGCCAGGCACCTGTCACTGCCTGTTCCTTTGGGATGATCTGGAACAGTTCTGCCTGTGAGTGAGCCCTGTGAGTCAGCATGAGTCCAAGACCAGTTTCTCACATCCTTCTTTATTTCGTATTATAGTAGCTACTAAGTGTTTGGGGAAAAGGGTAAGTTAATAAATATCACAGGCTCAAGTAATAGAGTTGAGCTGTGGATTCAACAAGCAAAAGCTCTTGCAGGGAGCTGTGGAGCTGTGGTCCTGGTACTGGCTGCATGCTGTACAAAGAGCAGCTACCTGGTGAACCCAGACCAGCTTCAGGTACTGCACAATTGCAGCGCTTGGAGTCAGCTTCCCTCCTCTACATGCCACGAGCAAACCCTTGGCACAGCCCAGGAGTCATCCTTCTTTCCTTTACCTACAACAGAGAGGACCAGCAGGATGCTGCAGATGACAATGGAGACGATGATGGCAGTCTCTCCTCCCCCGAGGTGCAGCATTGCAATTGTGTAGTTGAACTTTCCAACTTGAATCTGGAGAGGGAGAAGGAGGCAAAGCAGGAGCTGAGCAGCAGGTTGCCAAGGGGCTGGGAGCTGGAGGGACATGGGGCAGTGCTCACCCCAGGACACACCGACCACACTGGCACAGCACCCTGGGCTCACTGTCAGGCCCTGGGCACCCCGTGTGTCCCAAGGGAGCCCAGTTCCCTTCCTGCACTTCAGGAGAGGCTGAGGCTGCTCCCAGCAGGCTGCAATTCCACAGCAGTGGCCACCCCAGGGCCACAGAGCTTCAGTGGCAGACCCATATCACAGCTGCACCACACCCACCCCAGAATGAGCCAGCCCTTCCCTGGAGAGGTCATGGCACTGTACAGCACTGCCTGTGCTGCTCTTACAAGAAAACCACTCCTATTAGTCATCAACTTCCATTATGGCTCTGAACAGCCTTTGGATCCCAGATGCATTTGCCTTTCTCCTCCAAAAGCAAAACTGCTACACAATGCAGAACCTCCAGGAGAAGGAGGGTTAAGAATCTTTAAAGTCCTTGAAATACAAACAAACTAAGGGAATAAAAATAAATAATGAGACCATAGATGGATAATGATCTTGTGGCTAAAGCAGTGAACAGGGTGTCAGGAGGTCCTGGCTCTGCTCCCAGCCTGTACTTCTTGTGACACCAAGCACAAACCACTTGAGCTTATTCCTTGGGTCTCCTGATCTGCAGAAGGGAAGAGACCAGCACACATCACAGGCTGGCCAGTCACTGGGCACCGTTTGCAAACAGCTCTTTGGGCCCTAAGGATGAAAGGATTCCACAGCATCATCTGATAAGGAAAACTCATGATCACACAAGGCTTTCACTTCTGGAAATAGGAGTTTCACTTCTTTTGAGCATGAGAAGTGAGAGAAATTGAGCAAAAAACCCTGAAATGGGGTAGGGAAGAGCTGGAATAACCTTACAGTTACATCTGTGTCACAGAGCTCCTCCAGCAGAGGTGACCCCTGGGCACCCTTGCTGCATCACCTGAAATTCCAGCAGCTCTCAGCTGCTCAGCCAAAGCTGTGCCACAAGTTGGGCCTTTCCACCACCTCTGTCACCAGACACCACATCACACACAGCTCCATCCCATGGGAAATTCAACCCTGGCTCTGGGAGCACTGGGATAGGCACAGCTGCTGCCAGGGGAAGGCTCTGGACATGGAGAGCTTTGGTCTCCAGCCTGGCACACAGTCTGAGAACTGTAGTGCTGGACAGGGACAGGAGCCACAGCACAAGCACTTGGGTAGATTTGCTCAGCAGTCTCACAGCCACCTGCCTGGCCCTAGGATGTCCACCTCTTCCCTCTGAAATGTGAAATGCTGCAATTAGGAGGCTCCTCGATGTTATTTGAGCCTCTTTTTCCCCAACAACTCAACCTTTTGTATTCTTCAGAGGAGAAATCCCATTTAATTCAGTGTTTGAAAAATTTGGTCATGAACAAAGATGGGTCTGAAGGCCTCAAGAAGCTTCTCTTGTGTACCTGGACAGGTCTACTCAACACTCAGTGAGACCCAGGCAGGGATCCCTGCACATGCCTGCCCTGTCTCACCAAAGGCAGTGCAAGTGTGCTATAAAGCAGTGGCCACCCATGGAATGGCTGGCAGGTGATGGCCTGAACCTGCACAGGTTTGAATACAAGCAGATTACTTAGCTGCACTTTCACTGCTGGAGCACTCTGAACAGCCTTGTGACATTTAGGTCTGGGTATCATTCACCTGCTTCCTGGGGCCCACTGGGCACTGCCCTGAGTGGTTTATGTCACACCAAGACTAGCAAACTCATAAATTCCTTTTCTTCCCCAAAGGGATTTCCCTCTTTCTCAGTTCTTTAATAAAAAATACAGAAATACCCTGTTTAAAATTTCCATTTAAGTGACATAGGAAATTTTGCTGCTTCTGAATTTCCCCATTTCCAGTTTGAAACCTCAAACTGTTGCCAGTAAATTGACAACCCTGTCAGCAAACTGGTGGTGCATCCTTGTGCCTTTCTTCTGGGCAGCCCAAGTCCACAGCTCCTCAACTTCCTTCAGACTTCCTCCTCCTCTCTGTCCATACCACAGGCTCCCACCCAGCCCCTGCCAACACAAGGACTGGGAGGGGGCAGCAGGATCTCAGACCACAGAGGTGGAGGCATTTTCTCCCAGATACAAGGAGCTGTAGTCACATCCCTGGACAGCAGTGGACTGTGTATGACATGAGTGAAACTGGGGGCAAGCCCTCTGCAAAACAGGGCAGTACCAAAGTGTGGTGAATTTTGCAGACACAAAGAGAAACAAAAGCCCTGAACACCAAACTCTTTGCAGTGACTAAGCAGTAGCCACTGGAAGCAACACGAGGCTGTCCAGCCCTTGGTATTCCTTGGTCACACACAGGGACCCAGCTCAGTAAGGGCTGGACTCCCATGGCCCTTCTGCTGGTGAGAGTGGAGCATCTGGCTGAAAGCTGTAAGGAATTCCCCAAAAGTATCTCATGAGGGACAGAAAATCATTCCAAGTGACAAAACTTCACATGCCTGAGACCTTACTGTGTGTTACCAGAACTCACCAACGTCCTCTGGAACACAGTGCAACACCTCAGCAGGCAGCTGCCCATGTCCCATAACTTGGAGTGCAGCAGCCCCTCACCACAGTTTAGGAGAGCCTTCATCCCAATCCCCTACATCCCACTGATCAGCTGCCCAGGGCAGCTGCCACAAGCATGCTTTGTCCACTCTTCCATCCATTCAGCCTTCTGTGGGGTCAGCAGTGAGAGTCCTGAGCTGGACAGGTCCTTCACACGCAGGGTTTGCAGCGGGACATCTCTGCCCCACGTGGTTACAGCACAGAGGCTCTGGAACTCACCGTCACAGGCAACTGCCTCTCCGAGGTGCTCAGTGACTCATTGACAGAGCAGTGGATGACTTTGTCTGAAACAATCTGGATCTCACATGAGATCAGGCCGATTTTCACCTGGTACTCATTGCTCTCCAGGCCCAGGCTGTCAGGCTCTTTCTAAAGAGAGAAAGAGAATCAGGATGTCAGGCTACAGAGTAGCAGTTGGAATTGCAACCAATCTTCCTGCTTTACTTTTCATATTGCCTGCTGTTTGGCAGACCTGGGAAGACCCTCCCTCACCGTGGACCTTTTTCCACCCCTCCAAAGGAAAGCCAGAACCAGGCGATTCCCCATTTTCCTGTTTCCCATTCCTCACTCACTATGGGGCATGGGATGAGTTAAGCCCCTCAGGGAACCTGGAAAAATCTGCTTTTGATCTGGCCTGCTGTGAGCCCAAGATAAGGATGTGAGTGCCCACCGGGGAGGGGGAAGGATGTACAACAGAGGGGACAGCCAGGGGATGTGCCTGCAGAGCCTGAGAAAGGGGGAGCACATTTTTGGAGCACGTTGCAAGCACTGAGGATATCCTGCAGTGAACAATGGCCTTTGAATTACTATTGCTCATTATCCAGCCCACTCAACTGCTGCACTCTGACTTCCTTATGAGCTGAGCTGAATTTGGTAGCAAAACAGAAGAATGAATGACCTGTTTCTGCAGGAATAAACACCTATTGTCAGGCTCTTCTGCAGCACCTGCCTGGTTTCAGGCCAGTGCATTGTCACTGTTTTTCACACATCCAGTATTTCATTTAGCTTCGTGCAGTGACACAGTCCCCAGGCAGCTCTCTGTCTCAGAGGGCATCCGAGGGCAGGCTGCATCTCCTGGGACAGAGATGCAGGAGCAGCAGGCTGAGCCTGAATCACCTGCTCCAGCACCACTCCTGCCTCTCTAGTCCCCATTTACCCACTCCTCTCTCCTCTGCCTGTGGGCAGTCACTGTGCTGGTACTTGGGACAGAGCAGCTGCCCATGGAGGAGCAGGCAGCCCCCCCAGGGAAGCAGAGTTGTAACAGCCACCCTCTTACGTGTATGACCAGAGTCAAAGGCTCGCCGGGATGATGCTTGATCCACTTCTCCTTCTTGGCAGTGGAGAACTGGGGGTCAGCATAGTACTCCAGGCTGAACTTGCTGACGTGCAGGGCCTCCTCGGGGTACAAGTCCTCGTCCAGGGCCGGGTGGTTGTCCGCGTAGAGGCGCCCGTTGAGGTAGAAGTCCACAGGGGCTGGTTTGCTGCCCACGGTGACGTTGGAGGCGGCTGGAGAGGGGCAGGTGATCGCCGTGTTGGTGTGAACCTTACAGTGCTGCAAGCAGGAGAGTGTGAGGACAGCACGACTCACCTCTGTGAGTGCTCTCAGTCCATCCTGAGGTACGGGCCAAGGCCCCAGCTTCACACCCAGCCATCTCCTGGCAGTGGACACAGAGCCCCACTCCAGCACCGGGCCACATCAGCCAGGACACTCACCGTGTGCTCTCTGCCGATGCCACGGACAGCCATGGACACATTCTGCACCAGCCCAAACCCTCTTCCTTCCAGGGTGATGATCCTGCCTCCACTTTGAGAAGGGAAGAAAAAGAGAGTGATTGCACAGGACAGGGCAGAAGTGGGCTGTGATGGCTGTGTCCCTCCTGCCATTTTTCTAGAGATTATGTCCAAGCTGCTTAAGCAGAAAATGTGACCCAACAGCCAGAGCCTTCTTCCTACTTACAGTAAGAATCCACACTGCTATCACAGTATCAGGGAAGGAAGGAGGAGCAGAAGCCCTGGCGGAAAGGGGGGTGTCCTCTTCCAGCAGCAGCGAGCTGCTGGGAGGAGCCCCTACTCCCACTGCCCCAAGGAGCAGCCCCTGCGTGCTGGGGTACACAGCAGGGGCCCCAGCCATGAAAGCAGCCTGCAAAGCCATGGCCAGAAGACATCTCCTGCCCCTGCCCTTCCCATGTCCCCGTCCTTGTGTCTTATCCCTACCCTGCAGTGGCCTGCAGAGAACTTTGAGGCTTGAAGAGGCAAGAGTCCCTGAGAGGCTGATGGGGATCCTGCATCTCCCAGGAACTTCCAATTTAGATCAAAATGTGAAAGCTGTTGTGCTTTGCAGCCCGTGGGCTCTCACTGTGCAGTCAACTAACACCATGAACAAACAGCCCCGATGCACATATGGCAGAGCAAGGGCTGGAGAACTGTTACCACTCATCTGTACTTTGGATTTACCTTCTCCTTCCTCTACATCACATTTAACCTGTTTAGAGTATTTGCCAGGGAACAGTCAGGAAATCCTATTATCCAAAGAGGACTCCAGGGATGGTGACTTTGGGTGTAAGACTCCAAGGTTCTCTGAAGCCTGGGGATATCACCAGGCTGTTACGATCCAAGTTTCTAATTAGGAGCCTGTCACATCTGCAGACTAGCTCACAACTTGTTTTGGTTTAAATTTTTCTTATAAGGATTATTTTATCAACACAGTAAGAGAAATTGGATCCAGCTAAATTTTTACACAAGTTATTGACCCCTCATGGTCAACAACCCAGTAGCATGCCAGGGCAGTCAGACTGCCTGAGCCACCACCCAGGCTGGAGAGAGTCTGCAGTCACAGTCCCTGTGCTCTGAAATTTGGGAACTGCTCTAAGTGCCAAGGAGGCAGACTGAGGTGACAGAGAAATACCCCAGTGGTTTCCCTTGTGACTATGAGCAGGGACGTTCTTCCCCGTCTCTTTTTAGAGGCCACTCTCGCCACTCAGCAGTTGGGAGCCTTCGAGGGGCTGAGTCTGGATGAGTCATGGCTCTGCATTTCCACTAATGTTCCCACAGCCTGCGGCCTTGGCACTCTGCTTGGGAACAAGGAGAGGCCTTTGTTCCAGGGTATCAGACCCCCAGAGCCTGCTCGTGCTCGCCCCTGGGTGCGCCGCTTTCACCAAGGTCCTGCTGGCACAGCTGCTGACCTCCCACATTTCCTGGTCAGCCCTGGGTTTTCCCGACTCCACAGCAAAGGAGGGTGGGATTTCACCATGATATCCAAAGGAACAAAAGCCTGAGTGCTTCACAGAGAGATGTGAAAATGAAAGCAACGTGCTTTAGAAATTAAATACTGTGACCTTGGAGAAGGCTGAAATCCAAAATTAAAAAACTTATCCTCCAGCAGTTTGACTGCCAAGAAAAATCCTCAGAGTCTCATCGAGCTCCCACCTGGAACCTCCCTAAAGCACCCATCAGGTATGCAGAGTACAGTTACTAAAGCTGACATGTTTCCACTCCTAAATGCATCAGAACGAGCTAAGGCCAGTCTGGGTGTGAGATTCTTCTACTCCTGCACTGGGTACCGTGCAGCACCCTGAGAGCAAGCTGTGGTGCCTGCCCTCTGCACCCAGCTGCACAACAGCGTGTCCAGCCTCGGGGCTGAGAAGTCCCTTTCTCCCAGCAGGACACTCTCCCTCCAGCCTGGAGCTGACCCTCTCTCGCGGGCTGTCCCGGCTGGGCTGGGATCTCACCTGATCTGGCTCTTTTTGGGGTTGATGTCTGAGATAACCGGGTTCTTCTCGTACTTGAAGGTGATGTTGGAGCCGGCACAGGACTTGTTGTCGATCTGGACGCAGACGGGCACGGCGGCGGGCAGCGGGGCGGGCGGCATGGTGCAGGCGATGGCGTCGGCGCTGCGGCTGCAGGGAGAGGCAGCTGAGCTGGGCACACCTGTGGCACGGGCCAGAGCACCCCCTTGGCAGCCAGGTGGGTGGCAAGCACACGTGAGAAGGAGCTTCCAGTCAGATGCCAGCTGCCTGTTCCACGTGGCCTGGGGATGAGCAGTGCTCAGCACACACCACCCCGGCTGCCAGACCGATTCCCCCAACAACCAGGGGGTAAGGGCAGGCAGGAGAGTGCCATGACAGCAGGCAGGGGTGCTCCCCACCAAAACCTCTGGTCTGCCTGGCCTCCTGGAGAACACCACCATCCTTCCTAACACTTTGGCTCTTGTCACTGGCCCAGTGCCAGCCCCAGCCCTGCTCCCACCTGAGGTCCGTGCACTGCTTGGAGGAGTTGATGAGGACACGGAGCTCTGAGCCAACGTCCAGCCCGCTGCCTCTGATGGTCACTCTGGTTCCTCCTGCCTTGGGGCCGTTCGCAGGAGCTATGGACTGCACCAGGGGAACCTGAAAACAAAAGGGAGACCTGTTTCCTAGCCTGGTAAATCCATGGCTGGATGCTACACACTGCACATGGGAGTTATTTAAATCATGCAAGTGTCCAGCACTGCGAGGCTCAAACAGCAGCACAGCAAAAGCTTTTGCTGGCAGGGCTTCAGAACTAGAGGAGAGTTACAAGCACTAAGGAATGAGACCCTATAAAACTTCTGTCTCTCTGTGGTCCCTAAATTCTGGCTATAAATGAGACATGATGCTGAATGGGAGCTGAGGATCCCACGAGACCTCTCAGATTTCCAGCAGGGGTGTTCAGAGCCAGCAACAGTTCAGGATCCATCAACAAAAGGACGTTTTTCATTTATTCCCTCTCCCATCTCTGCCCTTCCAGCTCCATGTCCTCCTAAATGCGAGGATAATGTTAAGGCCCTGCTGGATGATGGCTTTGAGATTGGTGAAAACAGCCACCTGGGTCTAGATAATTGAATATCAAACCTCTGCTTAAGGAAGCTTCAAATCTGCATCTCTTGAGGCAACAGGAACTTAAGAAGGAAGTTACTTTGCCTCTCACCATTTGCAGCAGAAATTAGCATATATGTTATCTGTGTTTGCAGCCCCTGGAAACCTTCCTGAGATTCGTGAGCTGCAGGCTTTGATAACTCATGCAGCACTGAGCCCTTGTGTCTGCTAAAGGCACCCCAGGAGATGCTGCTGGCACTGTCCCTGCTCCGTTGGAGCAGGACAGCCAGGGCAGAACAAATAATGATCTCAAGACCCTTCCATAGGGCACTGGCAACTCCCTGTCAGTCAGCACATGCTCTGAGGCAGGAGGCCCACGGGGGCTGGCCCTGCTCACCCCCAGCAGCCCCTCATGGCAGAGCCTGCTGCTAAGGCCTTGCCTAGCAGCCCCCATCACCCAAACCTTCATTCCTCTGTAGTCAATTCCTTTGTTGTTTCTGACCATCACCCACTCCTACAGGATCCATTTTATTAATTTCTATTTCTCTGGGTATCTGTAGGCAGCTGTCTCCTGCCCTTGGCCCCTATCCCACACATTGACAAGTGCAGCTACAAAAACAGCAGGAAAGAATGATTCCTGCCCCCCAAAGCCCTCCAGCTCTTCCCCTCAGCCAGAGGCAGTGGCTGCTGCTCTTGGTGCACTGCCAGCACCCATCGCCTTCGTGGCAGCTTTGGCAAAGTCAGCTCATCCACAGCCTGCTATCATGTCCCAGAGAAGCCTCTCCCTCCTCCTCAGCACAACTACAGTTGCCTTCTGTCTCTTCTAGACACACCTAATGGGGACTTTGAAAGACAGGCCCAGGCTGAGGTCAGGGACCAGCTTTGCTCTGTGCTGGCCCTTCCACAGGGGTTTCCTGAGAGGCTTTTCCTTGCATGTCAAGAGATGGTGAAGGAGCCACCCAGCCCCTTCCCTCTCTCTGGGCCCCTCTCCCCTCTGCCAGGCAGACAGCAGCTGGCAGCAGGGGATGTGCCAGCTGAGCACACACATCCTGAGAACCCCCAGACTCTGGGGCAAATCACTGGGCTGTACCCCTGTGGCACCTTGATCCACTCCAGACAACTGGATCCTGGAGAAAGTTTGGATGGGAACACAGATGCTTGGAAACTATGGAACAGGCCACGGGAAATCCTGCTGAGATGGGCCTGGCCACCACCTTGCTGGGCTGTGCTGGTGTGCTGTCAGGCCTGGCTCTGCTGGGTGCTGGGATGTGCTGTGCCTGTGACAGCAGCACACTGTGGAGCCCTCCCTGAACCAAACACCCAACCTGTCACTGGCTGTGGAGGGGGGAATCACACCCCATGATTTGCCCTAAATTCTTCACAATGGTCACCAGGAATCCAGGCCAACAGCTTACACTATGGGCTATCCTGTCCCAGCTGAAGCCAGAGCAGTGGCACAAAGGCTCCAAGCACTCTGCACGCCCTTGGCACCCGCCCTGTGGGGCTGTCCATGAGTAGCATCCAGCTAAGGAGGAGGATCGTGTAGGGAAGAGAAGAAATGCATGGATTTAGTTCAGGTTTATAGAGATGAAAGCCATCTTTGTGAGATGCCTCAGCACAAAGCTATAAAGGGCTTTTCTCTGAAAAACTACATGGAGTTAGCTCCAGTCTAATCCCTACACATTATTTCATGCAAAAACTAACAACCTCTGCAGCAAAAATACCAGTTCTAAATAATGTGAGTTCATGGAATGTAACTCACACAGCATAAAGGAACTCCCCAAGTCTCAAAAAGTCCCACAGGTTGTAACAGCCCTTTAGCAGAAGAGGCAGAATAAAACTGAGCCCCTTTTCACAGCAGGAGGAACGCCACTAGCGCTGGGATGAGGCACAGTCCTGCAGAGGCTGAGCCTGGCAGTGCAGCTGTGGCTCTGCCCCGCCAGACCCCGCTCAGGCACCCACCGGGGTGGCTCCTCGGGCACCTCGACACGTTTAGTTGCAGAACCTGTTTCTCGGGCAGCTGGGAATCACCAAAGAAAGCCCCAGGAGACGGCTACTCACCACGTAGGAGTACTGCTCCCTGGACCTGCCCTCCCGGCTCACATTGACTGTCACGACATCCGAAAACGCCTCCGGAGCCTCCCCGGTCCGGCACACGATCCTGAGGAGGGATGAGGGCTTAGAGCAGGGCCCGGCACCGGGGCCGGGGGGGACAGGCGCGGGCAGGGGGCGTGCAGGGTGCCCCCAGCCGCCCAACTCACGTCTCGGACACGAGGTATCTGTGGGGCAGGGCGGGGCAGGGCACGCCGCCCACCCGCACGGCGCCCAGCACGTCGCTGAGGCGGCGGCCCAGGTTCCTCCCGCGGATGGTCAGCAGCGTGCCCCCCTCCAGCGGCCCGCGCAGAGGCTCGATCTGCAGCACCAAGGGACAGGGCACAAAGTCAGGATCGCAGAGTCACCTCGTCCCAACCTCCCCACCACGGGCACGGACACCTTCCAGCAGACGAGGCCGGGGGAGAGTTAGCATGAGCTTCTGGCCTTCATCCCCGAGGTGGTCCCTGTGCCCACCTCCCACTTGGTTCCCATGAAACAGACTCGCTCCTCACACTCCTGCTCCCCCAGCATGCCCACCCCCCTTGCTGTGGCTTGGCAAAGGAGAATCCATCGCACTTATGTGGTGGGTTTGGCACTGGAGTTACGTCAAGGATAACTCCGGCTGCAAACACATCTGGGGTGAAACATCTTTCCTTTCACATCCCATCTTTCATTCCCTCTTCCACACTACTGGTTTCACCTGGCAGCTGCTGTCCCTAGTGCTGTAAGGGGACGGGGTCCTGGCCATGACAACATCACAGCACTGCAAGGGGACAAGCTGTGACACCGTGCCAGCATTATGAGGGGCACCCCTTGACACACCAACTTCAGCAGGTGAAACAAACCCTTTCCAGCAAAAATGGCTCTTTTCCTTTTGCACAGAGCCAGTGCAACACTCTTGGTATTGGGGACCCACCACCAGGCTTGGTGTCCCCGTTGCTGGCTGAGCTGCCACTCTCCAGGAGGGCTCATCTCCTTGTGTGACTCCAGAGGGTTTGGATTTACCAGCCACTATTTGCTAAGGAAGTAGTGACAGTCGGTGACACTCTGCAACTTGAACCATGGTTTCCTTCCATTATCTTCTGGGGAGGTGCTGATAACACTTGCTGAGTGTGGGGAAGGACAGGCTCAGGGGGAACACCCCTGTCCCATGGTGACGAGGCAGGTGATGGGGATCCTGCAGCCCTCCCATGCTGTGCTACAGCACCCAGATCACTACATGCCTCCCTGAGAGCAGAAACCCCATATCCTTGCAGTTCTGATGTTCACATTAGCTGTTCTGCCTCTCCAGCTTCTTCTTTCCCAGTGACCTCCTTTTAAGATCTCATCTATGTGTTTTCTTTGCTACTTGTCAGGGACCAATTTGTTGCCTCCTATCTCTGTGCAGAACCTCAGATCCAAAGGCCTCCAATAAACATTCGCTTAACTACAATTTAAAGAAAACTCATTTCAATATGCATGATGCCCAAAGGTGCCTCTGCCACTATTAAATCACAGCAGAATTGCAGAACACATGTGCCTGCAGACAGGGCTCACAATCACATTTCATCCACGCTCCATTAAATGCTTTCCTGAGGAGGATCCTTCAACCAGCACTGCAAATCTTCCTTGCTTTTAGCAACCCCTGGAACTCTGGGGCATTTGAATTGTGCTGCTGTTGTGTTTCCCACTAATAGGATGAAGACTGAATCCTGTCACTAGCAAGATGTCCTTGGCACCAGGTGACTCAACAGCATAGAAAGTTAAGTGAATAATTCAATGCTGGTCTTGACCCTGTGCTGTGCCAGGGAGAATGCCCAGATCCTCCCTTCTCCCAGCTGGGACAGGGTGGCAGGTCCCAGTCCTCAGCACCACCCACCACACCACTGCACACCACTCCACACATTGCCTTCAGGTCTTACCTTCCTAATCTCAGGAGGTGGGCAGACATCATAGACCTGGGAGGGCTCAGTGTGCAGTCTGCAGGTGGAGCTGCTCTCACTCCAGAGGCAGTGGTGCCCCAGGTCCTCCCTGCCCAGGCACTGGGAGCAGTCGGCGCTGCCGGTGGCACAGTTGTACACCTCCACTGAGCCCCAGAGACAACAGACAAGGTGAGCTCTGGGTCTGAGGCTCTCACAGCTTTGCTTAGCCTGAGAGAGTCAAACCCCCTCCCCTGCTCCCACCAGCCCCCCCTTACATCAATCCCAGCAACACCCGAAATGCAGTGGATGAGCAGAGCAGCCTGCACATACAGGGAGACAAGACAGCACTTGGCTGCCATCCTGCACAGCTCTCAGAAGGCCTCAGTGCTTGTTCTGACTGCAATATAATTTAGCACTTTTTTTTTCCTTTTTCTTCCCCTTGTAAAACAAACAACACCAAACTCAGAACCTTTTGTCAATTTATGCTACACGTTTCCAATTCTCAGCATCCACATGGGAAGCTCCTTGGCAAAGCCAGCTCCATCCTGCCAGCAAAGCAATCACATCATTTCCACAGACAAAAATGGAGTGGTTTGTACTCTGTGCAGTGTTTACAGTTCCTTTCCCTCCCCTGTGGCCATGGGCCCCTTTCATTGACTCTTTCCTTCAGATCTGCTCAGGTCAGCTTCCACATCTTTTTCCTACACCACCTTCACCTCTCCATTAGCTGGTGCCCTGGGTTACATTTCCTCTCTAGCCTAAAGACTTCTGCCACTGGAGTGTGGGTATCCGCTGAGATAACAGCCAGAAACACTCAGGAAATGTGGTTTTCACACCCTTTTCCCCAAAGGAGGCTTTGCAGGAGAACATAAAACACAGAAACAGGCACACTGGCACTTCTGCTCACAGGAGCATCTCAAGGCACGTCATGAGCAACTGAGGAGTCTCCCAGCCTCAATGGTCTGCTGTGCTGTGCTAATGAAACATCACCAGTGCTGAGGGGCTCTCCTATTCTCCACAAAAAGCAGCTTATTGCACCTCGTCTGCAGTCCCTGCAGGGAGTTACACTGGGTAGAATTCCACTCAACAGCAGAGCTTTTATTCCTTCAGTGGACTATCAAAATGTAGTGTACAATAACAGCTAAAAATTTGGAGTAATCAACACTAATTATCAATGATTTCATTGAAAACACTATAAAAGATACCCACATTTATAACTGTCCCTGATGCAAGGCAGCTTCTCTCTCATGACTTGCACCAGGCTGAGCAAGGCAAGGAGCCAGAGCAGCCTAACAGTCCCACAGGAACTCCAAATATTCTGCTCAATTCAGGCAGATGCAAACACAGTCTGTGCAAGCAAGTTTCTCCTCCATGTAGAAGGGGGAATTCCATCACTCTCTTCCTGCTGTGGTTCCTGTTTCCAGCACCACCTACGCAGAGAACCAAGTCTCCTGCACATCCAGACCCCAATCTCCTGCCCCCTCCTCTTGGGATTGCTGCTGTGTCTCAGAATTATGGACTCCATCTTCCTTCTGCAGGGAAGTGAGGACTCATACCTGCCCAACTTAGTATTTCCAGGTATTTTCACTTTGCAATGAAATCCTCCTTCATACACAGGGATTTACCACAGGGAAACCTTTTTATCCTGGCCAGTGGCTGTTGGTGCTTTTCTCTCTCTCTCTGTCACAGCCATTCTCCAAAGGAAACTTCCCTTCAGGCTCTCCTTCTCCTCTGCTCCTTGGGAACCTTATCCCCTTCTGCCACAGCTGCTAACACTGTCAAGGAGGGACAGAGCCCAGGGATAGTGCCTCCAGTCAGAGCCCATGGCCAGGGGCACTGCCAGACCTCCAGCCACACAGAGAGCAGCAACCCCTGTGCCAGGCTGGCTCCCTGGGCAGCCCACGGGGCTCATCCTGCCCGTGTGCTCCATCTGAGCACACCCTGAGTCTGACTGCCCACCCTGCTCAGCCTGCTGGGGCAGTGAGGGCTTTTTTGGGAATCTGAGCATTCTTTCCAGAGACAGAGAGCAGGCCAAGGATGAAATGTGTTTACACATTTTATTCTTTCTCAACACAGGAGGCAAAAAAGAAGACTCAGTTTTCACAGCATGTAGAATATCGATGCCACACTCCTGTGAGAGTAAAGGAAAGAGCTCTGCCCCACTCCTCTCCTCTGGAAGGAATTCCTCCCAGGCCCTGGGGACACCTCACGTCCCTCCTGTGCCGAGAGCTGCCTGTGCTCAGGGATGGGGCTCGACCTTCCCTGGCTGTGACCAGGGTGTCACAGGTGCCCTTCTGGGCTCACACTCACAGGAGGCAACTCTGGATAAATATGTGCCTGAGAAAAGGAACTGAGCTGTGCCTGGAGGAGCCATGGTCTCTCTCCTGCACCCATGGTCTCTCTCACTCTGTCTGGGTTTGAGGGTCATTCAAGCCAACCAGATGAAAGGAGCACAAACATATTTTCAGCTCAGACCTGTCATCATCTCTGGGCTGTCGATAAATCTGTCTGGTCTGTCCTTCAGCTGGAGGTTCACTGGGAAGTGATGGCTTTTCTCTGATGTGTGGAGCTGCACACAAGAAACAAATGAAAACTCAGGAAATTTAGTAAAATGGGAAGTTCCACACACACACTACACAGACTAACCTTCCTTGTGAGGCTTCTCTGTCCACTGATTCCCCAGACACAAGGGTCTCATCTTTAGCAGGAGGAGTGGGATGGCTGCTTTGTTTTAATCCCTTTGCTGATGTCCCAGCCAAGGGCACTGGGACACAGAGCAGTCGCAGTGGGAGCCCAGCCCTGGCTTGCTGCTATTTTTAGCAGGAACAGACAGGAAAAGGAACAGCTTGGCCAGGCTGAGATCCAGGTGATGTGATGAGAAAGGGCTCCTCTCCAGCCCCCACTTGCAATGTTCCCACTGGTGGAAGCCCAAACGTTTGCTGCCTTTCAGAGGCACAGTTTGCCCTCTGGCAACCACACACAGCTCTCCAGTGAGCAGCACGATATTTTCTGAGGCCAATTCCTTGTTCAAAATAAAAGCTTCAGAAATAGCAACCCTGAAAGGTGACCAACGTCTTTGCCTGAACTGAACTCTTCCCATTTAGAAAGGTAAAGAAGCAGCTCTTTTCCAAGCCCCAGGGGAGCAGAGGTCAAAGCCACTGCAGATCCCCAGAGCTGGGAATGCAGCACCCGTGATGCACGAGCCCCCTTCTTGCATCAGCACACGCAGAGAGGCTCTTGCTGGAGGGGTGAACCCAGGGGCGAGGGAAGATGGCAAGTAGTGTCCCACTGCCAGGTGGGAGGTTGGGGGTGAGACCCTTCTGTCCTCACACCTGACCCTCACCACGGGGGAAGCAGGGCTGGCAGCCCCAGCCCACAACTCACCAGCACATGGACACACTCCACGGCAGAGGAATTCACCCACCGGGCTTCAAATGTCCTGTCTGTCCCAAAGTGGCACTCCAGAGCTGTCTCCTGGGGAGGGGACACAAGGGCAGAATGGCTGCAGCAAATGTTTTGTGCAGTTCTGTCTGGCAGCTGATAAGGCAAGGCATCACATCCCACCCTGGTTCTGCTGTCAGTACCTGAACTGTGGCAAAGTCAAACGGGAGATCAGAACCAAACACAAAATGTGCAGACCAGGAGTTGTGCCTGGCCCTTGGAACACACAGACCAGGAGATGTGTCTGGCTGGGCTCTCCCAGCCCCAGCAGCAGGCTACTGGGGTTCCTTGTGGCTGGGGGTGTTTTGAGCTGTGCAGACCAAGAGCCAATGTTGTCCCAAGCCACCTTGTCCAACCTGCCCAAACAAACCCATGATGTGGGCTCAAAGTCACCCTCCTCCTCCTTCCAACAACTACACAGAGCAAATCTCTAACTGCAACGAGGGCCCAGCCAGGAGCACATTCAAAGACAGATTTCTGTGCTGTTTTCCTGATAACACAAGGATTATATCCTGCCCTAAGTTACTGCTGTGACCCCACCCTGCACGAAAAATCCTATCTCCAAGCAGGTTGATGCTTCACCACTACTGAGGTCTAACTACCCTTTGAAAAGTGGTAGATGTGATAAAAGGCATGAAAGGAAGCAGCAGGCTCCTGGCAGGGAGCTGCTGGCTCAGCAAACAGGCAGAACCTCCCCCAGTTCATGGCCTGTGACCAGGCAGCTCTGGCTGTGCAGGCTGCCCACAGCCCCCCAGAGGCTGCCCCTGCTGCAGCAAAGGCACGTGTCTCCAAGGCTCCCAGCACTTTGTGAGCTCCTGTGGGGAGGGAAGAGGGAGCCCAGGACTGGCACTCGGGGACAGTGAGCGGAAGAAAGGCAGACTGCCAGAGCCCCTCCAGCCACCCCAGGGCAGAGGGGCTGTGGCCCCTTTCCTGCTGACTCCATTTCCTATGGGTTCCACGTGGTGTTGCTTCCTCCTCAGCCACCTCCAGCATCCAAAGAGGAAGAAGGATTTCTTGCCCTGTTTTGCTGACTTCAGAGGGCACATCCTCCTTTCCCAGAGGCTGGAGCTGTGCAGGAAAAGGCCACTCCATCCTGTGGAAGGGTCTGCTCTGCCCCCACAGCAAGGGCAGGAGGTGGGCGTGGTGGGAGCAGTGTCTCCATAGCCCCTGGCAGCAGCTCCTGGTACCCTGACACCCCACAACAGCTCCACCACCACTTCCAAAACTTTTCTCCTCTGCCTGGCTGCCCATCATGCTGGAATCATATGCAAAGGTACATCAAACCCAGCCCCACAGGCCTTGCTGAACTGACCCAACATGACTCAGGGCAGCTTTCCACAAACACCAGAGCTTACTGAAGCATTTTCCCAGTGGCCAGGCTCTCTGCCCCAAATTCCTCTGGCTCCTTCTGGCACGCAGCAAGTCTCCAAAGGCACCATTCAGTGTCCACTCCTGCTTTTCACTCTTTTACATGTCAGAAAATTTCACAAAAAGGACTTTTTCACACCAAACAAGCTCTGCAGTGATGGCCTGAAGGTAAGTCAAACCATGTTTCCATGCTGTACTCAACACTGTGGCTTGGCCAGCACAGGGCTCCCTGCACCCAGCTCAGGGCTGTGTCCTTCATTCCTCAGTTTGGGCACTGAGGCTGGGCTGGCACACAGTGCCTGGAGAGCGTGGCACCAGCACGCTCCGCAGGGAGCAAAAACCCAAAAGGGAACTGGGAGTTTTATTTCCCCCAAACACCTGAAGCTTCCCAATCCCACTAGGAACAATTTTACCTTAGAGAAAGTCACATTGGCCAGTGAGATTGTGATGTCCCGAGACACTCCCGTGGGCATTGGCTCCAGAGGGGAAGGTACAATCCGAGGACAGTCCATTTTCTTCTGTTAGGTGCAAAAACAAAGGAAAAAGAGGTTAGCTGGGTGCATGCTGAGCATCCTCAGTGATGAGGCAAGAGGACACACCAGGGCCCTTAGTAAGATCCACTGCTTTGGGAACACAGGCATTGCCAGGTGCATGGCAACTCCACACCCAAGCTGCCACTCTGGCAGTGACAGGGCTGGAGAGACACTGAAAGGGAGGCACTGCCACCTCCAAATCTGCAAGAGTGACCCCCTGGAACCCATGTCCCATCCACTGCACTGCACACTCCTGCCAGCCCCCACGCAGAGTTTGTGTGCCAGGGTCTCCATCCTGCATGGTGGCACCTCAGAGTGCAGGGGTCTGCAGGGGTCTGCAGGGAGAGCACAGGGGATCCAGTGAGGGGCTGCAGCAGTAGGGCAGCTGCAATGAAAGGCTTAAATGAAGCTGGAAAATGATTTTAAGAGGTCATCTGTCCCATTACTTATGTTCTCATTTTAAATTATGTCTCAGACACTGAAGCTGACTCAGAATTTCAGGCTGTTTGACAACCCCATCCTGTTCTCTCATGACATGTAAATCACACTGAGAAACTATAGCAAAAATGAAGCCAGGTTCTGTGTGGCCCCAGGGTACCCCCAAAATAATGCCTGTGGCAGTGGAGCCATTGGGGTAAAAGACAACAAAACCCTTGCTCCATTATGCAGAATCATTTACAGCAGGCAAAATTCCTCTCACTTGCATTAAAGGTTACCTTGCTGCAGCTCTGCTGGTGCCAATGCTGCTGCTGCTCTGAGAAGAGGCCAAGCCTGCCCTCCCAGCTCCAGGATGACAATCCAGACACATCCCCAGGACCAGACACACAGTGAGGGGCAGGATTCTCTCCTGCCCTCCCCAGACCTAGCCAGGGGTCAGGCTGAAAGTGCCTGTTTGACTGGAAAACACACTTTACTTCTGTCAGGACACTCACCCAACCAAGCACAGTCAGTGCCACCTAAACAGGGAGATTGTGTAGCAGAGATGCACGTGATAAGGGGAGCAAAACACCAAAGCAAAGCACTGGGGAGAGATTTCAGTCTCTTCCAGGCGAATCAAAAGAGTTAAAATAAAACCAGCATGTCTAGAACTAAAAATTCATGCCAAACGTCCCATGGCCTTGTGTGTCCTTGCATGTCACCAGAGCTGGCACAGCTTCCTAGAGAAATACACTTTAGAAGACTGATTAACTTGCCATTTTGCAGCTCCTGCTCCTGCTGTTCACCAGCGACCAGAAATAAATATATCCTTCACATCTAGATCAGGGCAAAGGGGCTGAATGTTTGAGATTCTGTGGATGGAACTGGTATGAGGCTGCCTTCCCAGTGGAGCTGTGCTCAGGTGCAGTCACACCAGCAATGGTTGGTTTGCTGACAGCCCTGATTGCACAAGGAGCACCATGTGTCCAGGGCTACAGAGCACCTTGTCCTGCAGCTGTTCACAGAGGTCAGCAGGAAGCACAGAGAGAAAACAGAAATATGCCCAACCAGGCAAGCATACAGCCAACTGTACCTCTGAAGCAGGAGATCCAAGACAATAAAGTTTGTCCTCTTTGATCGAGGACTAACCTGGGGCAGTCCCCAGCCAACCCTACAGCCCTGATGTCACCCGGTGCCACTGCTGGCACTCACCCCTGCTCTGAGCAGCAGCACCAGTGCCTGGCAGCACACACAGCATGAGCACCCACAGCACACCTCCCTGTGCCCCGTGCTCCCTGGCACAGGGAGGACACTCCACAGGCACAACCATCAGGATGGTTTTCAAGTGCACAGCACCCATCCAGTCAGCCAGAGAAAGGCCTGACACTGGAACCTGGGAAGCAAACAAAGCCAAGGGTGCTCCCCCAAAACACCTGGAATGCACAGGGAGGCACAGCTGGTCCTGACACACTGCCCTGCACTGCTAGGAGCTGCCACCCAGCACAGACCTTTCCATCCATTTCCCAGGGATTTACACCAGACATGATCTCGTGAAGCTGTGATGTGGTGGCTCCAGCTCCACCCCCAGTGCCTGCACGTGTTCCCAGCCAACCACCTTCCCCCCTGCCACTGGTGGAGGGCAGTGGATGCCAGGGCCAGCCCTGGAGTCAGCCCGGGGCCAAGGGTGGGACCTCTGACACAGGGCCAAACTCCTTGCAATGACAAGCACTGGGAACACTGGAAGAACTGAGCCCAGAGCAGAGCACCAGTGCTGAAGGGATATTCAATTTACAGTGTAAAAGCTTGGCTTGGATCTACAGCAGACTGATTGCTAAAAAGCCAATTTCATTTAAATTAACTTCAATTTGAATCTCAGAAGCAGGGACACACTGAGCCTGTGGGTTATTAAAGCTGCAATTTGGAAAGGGGCACTTTTCTCCTCTAGACAAGCACCACCAGTGGTGCTCCAGCATGTTATTAACACACAGCAACCAGAGTCAGAGCTCAGGGAATGGTGGAGTTTGGCTGCATTCCTCATACTGAAACACAGGCAGCCCAGGATGTGGAGAAGCAGCAGCACTGCTCCAGGTATGAGAGGTGATGAGAGCCAAGGGACAGAGCCCACTGAGGGCACCAGAGCAGCTGAATGCTGCAGTCAGGTCAGCAGCCTTCTCCCACGAGTGCCTCAGCCCAGCTCAGCACAGCACAGGGCACACACCCCACCTCCTCCTCTTGGACACCAGCTGGGCAGAGTGCCCCAACTCCAGCCAGGCACAAGCTGTGGCCATTGCTGCTGCTGGAGGAGGCTCAGAGCCTGAGCAGCAGTTTAATGGGCCTCACCTTCATCTGCAGTGGGTTGTCACACTGAGAGTGGTTGGAGATGCAGGTGTAGTCAGAGGGGCACCAGTGACACTTCCACCTGGCTGAGAGGCAGCTGGTGCACCTGGAATGGCAAAGGCACGGTAAGAAAAGCAGAATTTAGGCTGCTCAGAAGAGCCATAGCTCAGCCTGCAACCATCTTCACACTGCTGAGTCTTCAGTGGTGCCCAGAAAAACCCACAGCAGGTGCTGGATTTCCCTCTCCTGCTCTTGCCAGGAGCCAGAAGCAGATATGGGCAGAGACCATCACCCCCAAACATCATGTCCCAGCCCCAGGCCACAGCAGAGCAGAAGCCATCCTCCACTCCACACTCTGTCACTTCACTGGTCTCTCTGGAGCCTGGCACCTCAGGCCTGATGAAGGCTCTCCCTCCTGCTTGCATGGCAGCACTGGCAGGCAGGACACAGGGGCCCTGTGATCTGGCCCTGCTGTTATACTCTGACAAGTGGATGAATTTTGGTGGGTGGCACTGGCACCCTCCTCCAGCCACCCTGGGGGCACGTGGCTGCTCCCACTCAGGGCTGGAAGGGGAGCATGTCCCTCCCTTCCCCAGGGCCCCACAGATGTCCCCAGGCATTGCTGGAGAGGCTGGCTCTGCTGTTGAAGGGTTAACAGAACTAGCTTTATATAAAAATATTATTCATGTTCAAAAGAAACCAACATGTCCAGATGGCTTGAGAAGGCAGGAGGACCCTCCCCTGTGAATCCCTGGCATCACATCCCCCCCGATCCTGCCCAGCCCTGCCAGGATGCCCAGCAGCCCCCTGGCAGGGGCTGTGCTCCCCCATTAACCCCCCAGGGGGACCCTTGTCCAGCTGTGTGCCCCAAACCACCCCATGTGCCCCCATCCCCCAGTGCCACCCCTGGCCAGGGGGCTCTGCCCAGCAGGGTCACTCACGCTCTCCTGGGGTAAATGCTCCCAGTCCTTTTGCAATCATAGATGGTGAAGTTGGCCTGGATGATGTTTCTGCTGTTGACCCTCAGAGCAGCTTCAACAACCACATGGTCTGAGAGAATCAAGCCAAAGAAGACTGGGTTGCAAGAGCCCCTTGCTCACACTCAGCAGACAAGACAGACCCTTGGGGAAACAAGGGCTAAATCTGATTTGTTTCCCTCGAGCTCCCTCCAAGCTGTGTTTGGGAGCCTGGCCCAGCCATCCTCTGCCCTCTGACTTTTAGCTCTTCCCTCCTAAATCAAGGCTTTACATCTCCCTCACAGAAAAGAACATTGTGACTTCCAGCACAAAATTCCAGCGTGTTGTGCAAGTGTTAATTAGCAGAGTTAATTATTGTCTTCACGTACAGTTGGTGCTAAATTATATTTTAAAAAAATGTGGTAATTAAAACATGTTAGTTATCAAGTTTCAAAATCCCGCTCGCTTTCCCCATGACAACAAGCCCACAGAGGAGAGTGGAAATCTCTTTTTTGGCTGCTCAAGATGCCATACTACCTCCCCTCCCCCAAAAATTGCTTAATTTTTTTCCTCTGCAATTTTGCCATATAAGCACCAGAGAGAAGAGACAATGCCTCTTTCAGAATATGGACAATAAATCAGTGCATTGGATTCCAGAAATTCATTTGGACACTGCCATAACCAACAATACAGAACAGTTAATGATCTCCCATTCTTTGGCTAGCTGGGGAGCAAAACAGTGCAGCCTTACAAATGGGCTTAGGAAAATGGGATTTTCAGAAGAAGTGGCTGATTCTCCCCCTACTGAAGTCAGCCATCTTCAATAGAGCATTCACTCCAGGCTCGAAGATGAAAATGGAACAAGCACTCAAGTCTGGAATGAAGCACTGAACTTCTCCAAAGGCACCATGAGAGGGACTGACTCCACTGCTCCGTGGCTGGTCTCAGACCTGGTCAGCTCAGCCAACTTCAGCCTCATCTGCAGGCACTGGCCCCCCTGCAGGCAGTTCCATGGAGCCTGGAGATGGGCATCCCCCTGGGTGCCACTGGGAAACAGGGGACACCAGAAACCTCTGGCTGGTTTCTGGTTTCAAAAAGGGAGCTAAGAGTTCCAGAGCTCTTTTAGGCACCCACTTGCTCTTCCTCCAGTGCTTCTCCTGAAAGGCAGCAAGTGTTTGGGAAGGATATTAAATAAAGAAACTGAAAATAATAATATAATAATATTATTTTCCCAGAGCTGAATCATTTTCAGCTTAGTTTTTACTAGATCTAAAGCAGAAACTCAAATCAGATAAAAATAAGTACATTAACTGGCATTCAAAAGCTGATGTTTAAAACAAAAATTGATAGATTTGAAATACTGTCAATTCATGTTGAGATGGTGGAACTCCTACACTTCAGAGTCATATGCCCTGTAACAGAGAAGCAGCTTTGAGCCTTTCTTCCCTGTATGTGTTATTTGCACATACAAATGAAAGAAGAAATAAAGCCTTTTGAAAATTATGTCCACAAAAGTGGTTAGAAGGAACCCAGCTTGTTTGCCTGTACATACCTTGGCCATCAGGAAATGCTGGATATTTCTCACGTGGAAGTAAACTGCAGTAAACAAATTGGTTTGCATAATCCCCAGCAACTCTGGCTACTGTGTGGATGTTGTTTCCATAGTCACATGAAATATTTGTTCCATTCAGATTTGGAATAGTTCCATTTATTTGTATTATCAGGGCCTGTATTAGACAAAAAAGTCCATTATTATCACAGAAAATTATATTTAGAATTTTTCAACATTTTAGAAGCTTTTCAGAGGCAGACGACTCCAAAACAAGCCCACAGTCATGATGTGTCTTTAAACAAAAAATATTTCTACAAAAATGCTTAAAATATAATTAAAATAGCTAAAAATAGCAACAATACAAAACCAGAAAATGAGTTGACTCAGGGGTCTGCAGCTGATCATGTGTGTTTGAAGCTTTGTGACCCTCCCTTGTGTGTTTGGTGCAGCAGCTCCAAGTCCTGCTTGCCTACAGGTCTGCCATGCAGCTGGCTCCAGGCCCCCGGGCACAGGAGGGCACCCCCAGCCCTGTGAGAGCCCTGGCCTGATGCAGCTCAGCAGAGCATCCCTCTGACCACATGCGAGCCCCGGGGAGCTGGGCTGCCCTGCAGGAGGAGCCCTGGGAGCAGGTCATGGCTCTCTGGACACTGCAGGGGAGGGCTTTGGTGCTGGCAGCAAACGTACTGGGTTGTCTTTGTCAATGTTAATCTCAGGCTCCAGGATGGTCATGGAGGGGCACTGCTGCACTCCTTCACTTGCACTTGCCCAGAAGTTGGCCCCCGTGGAGTTGCTGCACTCGTGCTGCAGAGAACACCTGCAAGGAACAGGGACAGCTCATGGTTGGTGAGTTTTAAAACAGGTGATAAAAATGTTGAGTTTCTTGTGAGGGAAGATGATAAAATCCTGTGTCTGCATCTTTTTCCTTCATCCATGTAGCTAAGCCTCAACATTTGCTGCTATATTTAAAGTGTCTGGTTGCCATGATAAGAGCATGTATTCCCACAGCACCAGGATTCAGGGAGGCAGGAGATGGCCAGGCTTAACCCAGACTGAGGGGGAGAAGATGACGTTTTGTCCATCTTCAGTTCAGAATTTAATCTGGAATATCCCTTTTTGAGTGTGATTCTCTTCTACTCATAGATGAGAACTGCAAGGGCAAAAGCTTGTCAGCCACAGGGTGTGGGTTCTCCCAGTCCTCTGCACTGGCAGCTGCAGAGCAATGCAGCTGCAGTGAAATCTTGGCTGTGAAGAGCATCCCAACCCTTTGGGCCAGATGCAATTGCTTTTAACAGCACCTGTTTCCTAGGGCATGGACAGAGACCAGTGGTAGTGTGACTGTGGGCAAATACAAAAGACAGCAGAAGTTCTCCCCCAGGCTTGAGGGCCAAAGGACATGCTGAGGCACATCGGGACATGGCTGGTCCTACCTGGTCTCCATGGTGCACCACCCGCAGTAGGCGTCAGCAGCAGCCAGGCACTCTGGGCACGTGGGGAACCGGCTGCAGGCAGCCACCTTCACCCGGGTCATCTGCACAACAACAGCGTGACTACACCCAAACACCTCCACAGGAACCCCAACCCCCGCCAGGGCGGCCACCAGCAGCTGGGGACAACACACCAGTGTCTCAGCTGTGGCACCCCTGAGCCTGGAGCAAACTCACTGAGCAGCAGCGGGAGCAAACCCACCGCCACTCCGAGGTGGGCGCTGTGCCACTTCAGGACCAGCCTGGGCACTTGCCTGCTTCCCACTGGGGACCCTCAGAGCCTGTTCCAGGGCAGGGAGGACACTCAAGAGCTGGGATGCCCCACAGCATGTGCAGCCAGCTGGGCTGAGCTGAGCTCAATTAGACTGAGCTGGGCTGAACTGGGCTGGGCTGCTGCTTCCCAGCCAATGCTGGGGCAGGACCTGTGTGCTGGCTGGGCTGCAGAGAGTGACACTGCCCCTCTCAGAGGCGTCAGATGGAGATGGCTTGTCCCCCCCTGTGAAAAGCTCTCACCCAGACCTGCAGTAATTTCCCTTCCAGACAAGAGCCCAGCTCTCTCTGGCTACTTACACACTGAACACAAAGCAGCACCACTCTACAAACGCTGATTTGCAAAGAAATCTAAGTACCTCTGAGGACTCATTCGGCTGGAGCACTTGGGAGGGAAAGCATATGTTGTTTTCTGCTTTCTCCTCCTTTGATCTCTAAACATTTGGGAAGGAAACCTGAGTAGTTTGGTACAGCAGAGACTGAAAATGAGAGGTGCCAAGAGCCCTGAGCTCCCACCAGGCAAGCACACCCCGAACCCTTGAGCTTCTTGGCCAGATCTGCACTTCACCCACAGCATCTCGTGGCTTCCAGGCCCTGTAGGGCTCAGCAACTCCACCCAAACCCCCTCAAGCTTCTGGGGAGCTTCCCAGGGTGCTAATTCCACCAAAGAAAAATGAACTCATCTGATTTATTGGCAAAGAAGTAGTCAGAGGAGGCACCACGAGCACCACCCTGGGTGTTTGATAAGCCCGAGCGAGGGGCACAACCCAGTTGGGGGCTGAGATGACACAGTTGGAGCCATCAGCTAAAGAGGTGTCCTGGGAAGGGTCTGTGAAATTATAATGACCAATCTGCACAGAATTAGGGCTTGGAAAATACAAATGCAACATGTACCATTTGTGGCTGTGCATCTGTTTTGACAGATTAAAATGTAATTCAGGACAAACCACCAGCGCCTGGAGCGCTCAGCTCTCATCCTCCTCTGTTCACTTGACAGAGAGGAGATTGTCTGTCTGTACCTGCTGTGGCTCTCCAGGCCCCTGCAGAGCCCTCCTACCAAGGGCTGAGCAGAAACCTCCCCATGGACCACTTCTGACAGACAGACTTTTGTCCGTAGGATTTCCTGGAAGCCTCCCTAAAGCCCATACACCCATCTTGGGGTTCTGTACAAGAACAACACCTGCTTATTCCTGCACTCCCAGAAGTGTAATTGGTTTCAGCATCTTTCACTGTCCTGTCTACCTGGCCACCACAAACCCCAAACAAGCCAGGCTGCACGATGTGACCACACTGCACAGGAGATGGACAGGCACAGATACCCCCTCAGAAAGCATTTTGACTCTCCAGCCAAAGCTCTGAACTCCTTCTCTCTGCCCATTACTCTTAAAGAAAATCTTATTTGTTAAATCAAGTGTGTGATGTGCTCAAAGGACTGTTTTGTTGAGGACTGAAGGTCTCACCTGGTAAGAGGTCATCAGGTAGAGGTAGGTGGGATCAGAAGGGTCAAACTGCATGATGGGGTGGACAGGCTCTCCATAAGCCACTGAAATGGATCTCCTGCTAATAACCTTCATGGTACTGTCCAGGTTAATCTGTAGTGAGAAGAAGCCACTCACTGAGACCATTTTTCAAACACTAGGGAAAAGATTATTTCTCTCTGTATAAACAAGAAGCAGAGTGGGATCCATTGTTGCCCCACACTGTCAAGCACCGTGGATTCCTACACACTCTGTAGGTGGCACACACAGAGCTTTCCTGGAAAGCCAACTCTGTGCCACTGGGTGGGCACACCATGGCCCAGAAAGGCCCAGCCCTGCTCAGGGATGCACCACCCCTGGACCCACTGTTTGAGGGGCTGCCTGGAGAGCTCCTGCTATGAGCTTCTACCCCTGTATGGCTGCATCCAACACCCAAGGCAGCATCCCTCAGCTGTGTCCAGCAGCCACAGCATGTTCCCCAAGTTACCCTGATGCAAGGGGCACCAGAGTGAAGCCCTCAGCACACACATATGCACATTTCTGTGCAGAGAACTGAGAGCTTCCAAAGCTTCCTGAAAAATGGTGAAAATCAGCAACAGGATCGTTCAGCATGGCATCCCCTGCTCCCTGCATATTTGAAAAATAAGTGTTGTCACTCCTGGTGAAGAGAAACTTCCATCCCTGCTGACTCCAGAAGACCACGGCAGCTGCCACAGGAGCACCAAGTCCTACCTTGGCTCATGAATCACCAGCAGAAGTGCTGGCAGTGATGGAGGAGGCAGCACAGCACCAGCCTGCCTTTCAGATCTCTGAGTGTCTTGGCATTTGACTTGAAAACTCAGTAAATTAAATGTGGCATTGCTGAGAGGAAATAAAAACGGGGCTACACAATTTCTTGTGACAGTCACTTTTCAGCTTAAAACAGTAAGGGAGTGAGGAAAATTCCTGCCTCCTTACTAGCAAGGGAAGGCAACAATTGTAAGGACCAAGCATGTCTCTAAAGTCTGGATTAATTAATTAAGATAGGTCAATTTATTCTCACACTAGAGCAGCACTGACACACCCCAGAGGTTTCTTTCTGCTAAGAGCCATATGTAAGCACTGCAAGCTATGCAGAAAAAGTGGGGAACTGCCACTGTGCCCATTTCAAAAGCTGGACAACCAGAAGCTAAAAGATTTCCCTGGGATCAACCCTCTCTCTCCTGGGCACATTCACCCTCCATCCTCTCTACCCAGGCAGATCCCTGGATCCCTGGCTCCTGAGGGAGAGCCCTCACAGCACAGAGCAGCAGAGACCACCACCCTCCTGGTGCAGCAGGCTGGGACACACGCCCACCACCCTGGCACTGCTGGGAGGAGAGTGGGTGAAGTCCTGGGTACCCCAGCCCAGCTCTGTGCCCAGATCCTACCGTGGGGCCTCACCAGGATAGCCCCTGCTCCTGCCCTTCCCCTCGAGGGCACCGTGCCCTGGCATGTCTGGCCCTGGCCACACTGCCCAGGCATGCCGCCCCTCTCAGGACTGCTGGCCGTGCCACTGACCTCACCGAACGCCCATCTGCAGCCACAGAATCAGATTAATTCCCCATGTGTGCCCCTGGCAGCCCTAACTGCTGCTGGCAGCAACTGGGTGAGCACTATTTCTGCCCCTCTGCTGCCTTTTCTCAGGCAGCAAATCTGAACGATAACTCACAGAAAGTGTCTCGAGTCCCGTGCCAAAGAGCAAGGAGCCCCGAAGGTAAAGAGGCTTCTGGTTATGCAGCTGTGTTGTAGAATTGGATTACAGCTATCTGAGCAAATTATCCCAGCAAAGGGTAGCCAGGAGCCTCTCCCTAATGGAGGTGCCACAGATAAGGCTGCTCTCTCTGAGATGATAATGGAGCAGAGCTGTTAATGCCGTGTGAACAGCCTGCACTGCGTGTGCCATGTGCCCCCCAGCCTCCCGGGCCTGGCTTGGTGCCAGCTCCCTCTCACCCTCCCCAGTTACCTGCCCCTGCAGGCAAAAATCAAAGCAGGGAGTTCCTTTGTGATCGTTCCCATATTTCTGCCAGGAGCACTTGGATGCAAGGCAAGAGACTGGATCAGTTTTCTTCTCTCCAAGCATTCTGATCCAACATCCCACACCATGCACCACTCACCCCAGGCTGAGACAAAGCAGGTACCAGCTGTCCCTGCTCTAGGGCTTTTCCCCTTCTCCTCTATGGACTTTTGATGCTGGGAGGAAACCAAACTGCTGTGGCTGCCTGGAATCCAAACTTTCTTTGGCAAACTCCAAGCACTAAAGCTACTGAGAGCTCGGTCTTGTGCCTTGTCTCCAGAGCTGGGGCATTGCATTGCCTCTGGCACATTATTTAGAGCAGACTCCACCAGAGGTTCATGCCTGCTTTGGACTCAGCTGAGAGGAAGCATGTCTTGGTGATTCCCTTGTCTATGCAGAGTCTTCAAAAGCCAGTGGCTTGGAGGGAGAATTTATTAGAAGAGCTGTTAATAATTAAATGCTGACAATAGCACTCCCAGCACAGGGTTCTTCAAGAGCACACAGCTCACAAGGCAGCCCTGAGCAGCAACTACCAGCCATCAGTCCCCAGGCAGTGTGTACCACCAGCCAGGCTGCAGCAGTGCCCCGTGACCTCTTATTGCCCAGTGGAAACAGGTGCTTAGACCAAGTCAACAACAGACCAGAGGTGCTGGGAAGGGAAGCCCCAACGCCCCCCCGCGCCCAGCCCTGCTGCCCAGCCCCGCTGCTGCCAGGCCCCACTTGCCTTCAGGAGTCCTCCAGTGGCTGTGCCCAGGAACACCACGGTGTAGTTGTGGACACTGGCCACTGCCACTGCAGTCAGGCCACTGTGGGTGAAGATGGGAGTGGCCGTGACGGGGTTCACGATGGCCAGGGGGTGCTGGAGGTGGGCAGCTCCACAGTCCAGCTGCTCCGGCTGCAGCTGTGGGGAGACACAAGCATCACACACATCAGTGGCTCTGCCCTCCCCTTTGGTGAAATGGGGACACACTGCTGAGCCCCTCTGCCCTCCTGAGGGCCCTCACTGCGGAGCCAAGGACAGGAAAAGGCAGCTGGCCCTGGCAGAGGTGTCCCTGCAGGGCTGGCACACGGGGCCCTGCCGGGGCTCCCACGTTGGTCACTGCCAGTGCCCACGGTCCAAGGCAGAGCACAGTGGGGAAGGACTGTGAGCTGTGCCTGTCAGCAGGCAGTTGGCTTCTTTGGCCCAAAGCAAGACAACAGACTTGACTCTTCTCTGCTAAATTAATTAGTGGAATTGCTGCATGGCAGCAGCATTTGCAAGTAGGACTGATGCCTCATATTCCTCCTACCCTGCCAAGACACACCCAAGATTTTATGACCCCTCTCATCCCAAATCTTCTGAGATTCTCATGTAATTTCTGTTCAGACAACCTGGATGGAGTCAACAACACCTCAACATCCCAACAGCCTCACTGCCAACATTTCATTTGCTGTCACTCCTGCAGCACCTTTTTTAAGGGCTGTTACCACATCACCTACAGTGTCATCCCAGGTTTAGCCTCAGAAAGGCCATGACTGTGCTGTCACCCTCCCTGCAGCAGGTAGCAGTGGCAGGGTGTATAGAGATATGTATGTATATATATATATTCTGGTAGCAGCAGGTTCAGAGCTGCAGCTCCATTCACAGAGGACCAAGACCAAAGGACCAAGTTTGTGAATACAATGCTAAATGCATTTTGCAGTTTTACCATATTTCATTTCATTCAATTAAAAAGTAAAATCACAGCCCAAATTCCTAAGTGTGCATACTTGTAAATGGGTGACAATTTTTCTACCACATTGAGGATGTGGCAAACCATTCATGTTTATGATTTACTGGCTCCTTCCTTTCACAGCCAGTTCTTTAGACATGCACTCGGGTTTATTTGTTTGTCTTGGGGATGATTATCTCCAAAACCTCTTCATTGCTTTTTACCAATACTCATCACCTGAAGCTCACAAGGCTTCTTCCTGTTGGGAATCCAAGGCAGAGAATCATCTCTGGCCAGCTGGGACCCAAGGGACACTCAGCAGCTCCTCTCCACAAAGAAGCCCAGGAGCTGGGAGCAGCACTGCTGCCTGTCAGCCTGCTGGACACAGCCCTTTCTTCTCACAGGTGGCCTGTGAGAAGGGAAGTCCCTTATCTGCAGGGCCTGCCTGCTTATAAATGATGCATTTCAGAGCTCAGACCAGAGCAAAGTGTTTGCCACAGTAAACAGGATGTAACTATTCTAACCCAGGCCAAGCTTTATTTTGGCTGCACACATCCTTCCTCTGAAACACCTTTCTTTAAATGACATCACTTCTCCCAATGGATGGAAGGGCAGGAGGAGACATATGGTATTTCCCTCTCCTTTGTCCAGGGGAGTGATGACCTGCTGTGCTGCTGCTGCCTGCACCCCCCAGCACCGGGGGGCAGCTGAACTGCCTCCCAGTAAACAGGATGCAGCCAAGTCATGTCCCTCTGCAGGCAGCAGGCAGGCCCCACAGCTGGGACAGAAGCCCTTCTCCAGGTGGAACTTCTTGCTCCATCCTAAATCGAGCTGCCCTGCCCTGAAGTAATGAAAGCACAAACATTAAGTTTCTTCCAAAACCAATTTCTTCCTACAGTCTGGACATTTACTGTATTGCCTCTATTTTTCTGTGACACACTCTGGGTCCTCAGTATCTCACAGAAATATGGGCTGAGTCTAAATCTGAAACTCTCTGCACCCAAAACGTTTGACTCTGCCACTGTGCCATGCTGAGCCTCCCTGGGCACAGGCCACAGCTGGCCCTGGCTGAGCAGCTCTGCAAGGAGGGGCACACACTGCTGTGCTTCCACACACTGAGGTGAGTGGTACTGCTGCAAAATTTCACAAGTGATGCAAATTAATTCCAACCAAGGGGCTGCAGCTAAGATGGTCAGTCAGATCAACCCCTGAGTGCTGCTGCAGAAACAAAGTGGGACAGAGATAAATATTTCCGGCCACATCAGAGCCCAGGAGTTCAGCTGCCTTCATGGGGTAAGTTCAATTCTTTATCCCAGGCCCAAAAGAAGCAGAAAAAACAATTTCCCAGAATTTCCATTACAGCTGCCCAGCCCTGGGTGAGCAGGATGTCCCCTCGGGAAGGAAGTCTGCTGGAAACAGAGGGAGGAAGAGGAGTGGTGAGGCAGCACTCAGGAAAACCAAGAAATGTGCTGATTTCTGCATCCTGTGTTTGTGACCTTAAAAATAATTCTCAAGCAAAGCTGGAGCTGGTCTGTGCCTCAGGAGCTGCAGCACAGAGGAAAGCCCCGAGCCCCTGCCCTGCCTGGGCTGCAGCAGCTCCTCAGAGGGCAGGGGGAGCCCAGCCCCCCCCGACGGTTTATCAGAGAGGATTAAAGCGTTGGCTTGCAGCGTGCCTGGAGTCCTGGGAAAATGACACGGCGGCATCCCGTAATCCGCTCCAAACTTGTTGAGTTGTGGGACTCAGCCATCGGCCTCACAGGCTCAAAATTTGGCAGCTGCTCCCACACAACTGACATTTTCAGGCCATTAAAGGCTGTGATAAAAGGGCTCTAGTTTTATCTCTTGCCTTCCTTAACATAAACCATTAGGCTTTTATTAACATTTAGGTATGACTCAGGAGAATCTCTGACTGCACAGAGAATATCCAGAATAACTTGGATACTGTCTGAAGAGAACAGCAGGACATGGACTCGCTCTGAGCAGCAGGGAAAGGCCAAAGAGCAGTGGGGGAATATTGCCCAGGAGAACGGACACAGGCAGAGATCCAAGGCAGCCCAGCTGCTTTACACAGACGGGCAGCACAAGCCCTGCTTTGTGTGGGGCAGAGCCCAGAGCAGAGCCCAGCACCCCCAGCACCCCCCAGTTTGTACCCACAGTCACCCGTTTAGCTGCTGCAGTGTCACTGCCAGACCTGCCAAAAACAGGCTTCTTGGGATGCCTGGAGGAACACTTCATCCTCAGAAGAGGACTCCACTGTTAAGGCACCTGAGACACGAGCAGTCCTCAACTGCAGTGCTGCTGCAAGGGCAGGCACCAGTGCACAGCTCCTCGGGTTTCCCACCATAGTTTTTTAGGCAACAGGAGGCAAATCAGTGTGTACTTGTGGCCAGTCGAGGCACTCAGGCTGAGAGCCTTTGAAAGTCAATTTGGACACATTTTTCTCAAGAATTACCAACCCTAAGCAATCAGGACCCCCATTGCACAGCAGATGTTCTCAAAAAAAAAAGGCTTAAAATGAGACTTCCAGCCCAGTTTCAGCTTGCTCAGACCACAAGTTCCTCGAGAAAGGAAGTGGTGGTTTTGCTGTTTTGCCCATTTGTGCAGTGCCAGTGCTGGCCCGGGGTGCTCTGCAAGCCACCAGTGTGACACTAGGAGCGGGCTGTGCCAACAGCCCTCCATGTGTTCCCAGCAGTCACCCAGACCACATCCCCACAGAGGAATCTTATAAAACTCATTCTTCCCTGTCTCTGCTCAACTCCAACCTTTTCTTTCGTGACAGCTCCTAAATTTCCTTCTCTTGAGGCTCCCTGGGACCAGCAGCTGGAGGAAGGCAGGACACAGCTGGCTGGGGCCAAGCAGGCAACAGCCACATTCCCCCCCACCCCAGGCCAGCAGCAGCCACGCTCACCTCTGCCACAACCACAGACCTCAAACCAGCAGAAGTGAGAGGGTTTCAGTGCTGGAGAGGCTCTCAGCACCCCAGATTACCTCAGAAACCCAAGGTCCAGCATGTACAGCTGCTGCCTGCCAGAACCAGCCTCAGAGGGAGGACACAGGGGCTGGGGCAGGATGGGGGCACTCCCGGGCTGCCAGCACAGCTAGCCAGTCTGCTGGGGTGAAGCCAAAGCCTGGCAACAGCTTCAGCCACGCGGGGTCCCTGTAGCTGTCCAACAACCTGCTGCCATGCCCCCTCGGGTGTGGGAGGGGAGGGCAGTGATGTGCGGCAGGGGCCTTCCTCGGGGCTGAGGGGGATGGCAGGGCGCCCAGGAGTCCCGGGGGCTCCCCCCTCAGCTGGCCCTGCAGCTGGATGCCTGCAGGACACTGGGATTCCCCTCAGTATCTTCTACCCCTCCTCCAGGCAGACCTGGCCCAGCTTGTGGGCACCGCCAGTCCATCAGCCAGCCCCAAGGCCGTCATGCTGGCCCCGACTGGCAGAGGAAGCTGAGGGCAAAGTGGCCAGAGCCCGGCAGGACCTGCCCTGCACAGCCCTCCCCCAGCAGCCCCGGCTCGGGTCCCCTTCGCTCACCCCACACACGCTGGGGCTCTGGCACCTGCCTGTGCTGAAGCTGCACGTGCAACACCACGGGAGAGTTCTCAGCGTGGGGAAACACCGAGAAATAGGAGCCTTTTAACTAGAACTGCACATCCTTCATGCTGCCAGCAAGACTGGTCAAGCTTATTATGTTAGCCTTCATCCTGCCTTAAATACAATACTTCAGATTATTCCATCAAATCCCTCAGGAATAGGCAGGCAGAGGGATTAACAAACAACAGGCTCCAAAGGGGCTGTCACAGTCAGAACAGCATGTGTTTGAGCAGCAAGAGCTTGTATGTCCTTTAAATTCCCCCCTGGTGGAAACTCTGCTCCTTTTCCTCCCCCTGAGGGACAGGGGCTGAGCAGATCAGCAGAGCACACCTCCCCTCGAGGACACCTCCTGCCCAGCAGCCCAACAAACGCCTCCCCCTTCACAACTGCTCAGAGCAAGAGGCTTCAGGCCGTACTTTGTGAATGGCTCTTTCCTTGGGAGAGTCCCCCCTTCCTCCTTTCAAGCTGTGTTTCTCATTTACGTTGAGCTCTGGCTTCAGTAACCAGCCTGAGACTATTCCAACTCCTTCCCACAGGCAGGAGTCCTGGGTGAGCCAGAGTTTGGCTCCTCGATCTTTTGGTGTTATTATTTTATTATTGCTGGTGCTAACACTTCACACTTGGCATGCTCCAGGTGCTCTGAAGGCGTGTGTGCCAGTCTGGACTGAAAAAAGCATCCATTAAAGTAACAACTTACCTCACACAACTGGTCTTTGGCATGTGTCACTTCAAATCTGCTTCATTTAGCAATAGTTTATAGTAAATGTTTTCCTGTATTTTCCTCATTAGTTCTGCTGAATCAATTAAGCCCTGAGATAACGAGCAGAACTGCACTCTTGCTTCACACATCCTCAGCAGAACCTGTCTCTGAGCAGCAGTGCCATGCTGCAGCCCTGAGCCCCCAGCACCCAGCCCCCTGGGGAAACTTGACATGGAAAGGTTAATAATTACCTGGGCACTCCAGGAGCACTGGACAGGTTCCATGCCTGTGGATCCAAATGTGAGCCTGCAACTTCACTGGGGCCTGGAACTTACACTGGGGTGAGGGGCCTGGGCTTGGGGACCACCCCCCTGGAGCTCACAGTTCCCATGGTGGCATCCTCAGGAGCAGGGCAGCAAAACTGGGACTGTGGCCCTGGCCTTGCTGCCTTCAGATCAGGGGCACAGCAGAATGAGCTCCCTAAAGCAAAAAGAGCTTGAATGCCCAAGTGAACCCCTAGCCTGTTGCCCACTGGAGAAGAAGGGAAGCTGAAGAGCCTCTTGTCCTACCCTGCAAGGCTGTGCTTATGCACAGTCTGACAGACTGGAGAGGAAAGCACAGGGGCTGGCAACAGCAGGTCAGGTCTGCCCAGACCCCAAGCAATCCCCTGGAGACATCCCAGAACCAATCCCATGGACCTGCACTAAGGGCAGTACACCCTCCCCTTGCCAGACAAGCCCTGCTGACACCCAGCAGGTATCCAGGGGAAATCCTCACGGGCTTTGCTGTGCCCCCCTGCTCACAGCACACCCCACCTGAGGGGCTGGACTGGGCTCTGTCCATCCCACACCCTCCCAGGCAGGAGCCAGCCCAGGCCCCTGCAGCCCTGCTCCACAGAGTGCTCCCTGCCAGCAGAGCTGCTCTCCACATGTCAGGAATTAGTACTGCTCCCTCTGCTCCAAAATGTCAATAAATTCTCCTGGCCTCTCAAAGTGGGAGATGCCAGAGACAGTCTGTCACCTCCTCCACCTGCTGCAAGGTGTTACAGCCCAACCTGACTTACAGTCAAAACCCAACAGGAATCAAACCAACCAACCAACCAAGAATAAAGGAAAAACAAAAAAAGAACAGCAAAGGGGATCCCACCTGCAGATGTGGAGGTTGGTGCCCTGCCATGCTGCTCCCCTGGGGGGACAGTCACACAGCAGCACCTTGGGACCTCCATGCAAGCCCTGGCACTGCCACTCCTCTGATCAGAGGCATCCACCAGGTGGACCTGAGCACTCCCCTCGTCCCACAGGGGCAGCACCACACCCAGGGCTCAGCACACCAGAGGCACCTCGAGTACAGGGCTGCAGGAAGAGCCCTGCAGCTCCTCCACTGGGGCAGTGGCACCAGGCAACAGCCAGCTGGCCCTGCCCGTGGAGCTGCTTCTCCCTCCAGTCAAGAATGTCAAGCCCCATCCATCCTGTCCTCAGTACAGAGAACTGTCACATGTCCCATCCATCCCATGCCCGTGGGTCTGAGCCATGCCATCCTGCCTGCAGCCCTGGCAGCCCTGGACACAGCCTGGCCAGGGGGCACAGCCACGGGGCTGCAGGAGCACGTGGGGGCACTCAGGGGCTTCTAATTGATTGTTTCCAACCCCTGCTGGTCCCAGCTTGCCCAGTGTTTGCATTAAATCACCACAGCCAGGGGCTCAGACAACAACTTGCTGGGAGAGGTGATCAGAGCAGAGTCACAGCAGCACAGCTCCACAGACACCTGCTGCAATTTAAAAGGTGTAACGAGGTGGTTTTACAGTGTGCCCAAGCACCCCTACACATCTCATGGTGCCTCATTCACATCTCCATGTGCCCTCAGCCCCATCAATCTCACTCAACCACCATAAATCAGAGTTTGAAAAATCAGAAAAGAGACGATAAATCTGTTTCTTTGCACCCACCAAGACCCCACAGCTACGCCTGCACCCACGTGGGCTCCCAGGGAGTGGATCCACGTTCACATGTGGCAGCCAAACACCTGCCTGGGAAAGCACCAACAGGGGGCTCCACAAACAGAAGGGGTTGACAATCCCTGACTGAAAGGAGTCACAGTCCTCATGCAGTGGGATAAGCAGAGTGCTCCAGTGTCCTCCCTCCAGGATGTACCTTCCACATCCAGCAGTGGCTTCAGCCAAAATGACCCTTCTCCTGTTTTCCACCTAAACCATTGCTTGGGGACTTGATGAGCTCAGTGGACCAAACCCAGAGTGCCTGTCTGCCAGGACTGACAGGGGCTGTGCAGCCAGCTTCTGGCACAGCTCTCCTGAAAACAGTGGGGTGGCTGTGACCCCTCCCCTGACAAGGGCCTGGCACACACCTCGCCCACCCACCCAGCACCACTGGCCCAGGGCTCCCAGAGAACTGTGCCATGGCCTGGAGCCACTTTCTGTTACCTAAAGCAGCACAACTTCTTGTTTCTGGTCACAGAAACTTTTGCCACTTCAACTGAATTTCCCTTTGCAATTTGGGACCTGTTTGAGCTTGAGATGCAAAACAGGGACGAGCCCCAGGGCCCCCAGAAAAGCATCCCCACCACCCACTTCCAGCTCCTGTTCCCCAGGAGACTCCTGTGCTTGGCACAAAGTGCCAGGGCTGGCACAGCCCAGGCAGTGGCAGAGCCCCAGGCACTGCTGGGCCACGGGGCTGAGCCTGCCTTCCCAGGGAGGACAAGGCTCACACAGCTTCAGCTCCCCACTCCCACTGCCTGTGTGCATCTCGAGTGCAGCAGCAGGTCACATTTCCACAAAAATTCCCAAGGAAACCCGCCCCCCATCCCCAGGACTCACTGGGACCAGGTGAGAGGCAGAGCAGGCAGGCAGTGCTCAGGTCCAGGTCTAAAGGCAGGCAAAGATCAGGCCATGACTTGAACCTCTGATGTGGGGCATCCCAGGCCCCACCAACCCCTCTGCTGGCAGCTCAGCCCCTTGCCCCCAGCCCCTGTAGGGTGCCTGGGGTGACACTGGTCTCCACCAAAGCCAAAGAGCCAAGGAGCACCGTGCAGCACTGCAATACTGGGGCAGAGGTACCTGGGGGTGGTGCCAGCAACAAACAGCCTGTGCTGCAAAACGCAAATTAGGAGAACTCCTACCTCATTTTTATTGAAGAAATTAAGTGTAAATTCCCAGTTTCCTTTCTGTGGCTAATCCTCCAGATTTATTTGAGCAGATGTAAGGTTAGAGCACAGTTAGTTTCATGTTTGGAATTTCTAAATTAGTATAAACCAGCACTTCAAAGTAACTCAGCTCCTATAAAACCCAATCCCACAGAGATGCCACAGTATATTTGGACAGTAAGTAGATGCTTTGTCATATTCCCACGTGTATGAGGTTTTTTTTCTTTGGGAACATTCTCTGACTGGTTTCAAACATTTCCATGCCCAGGCACACATATACACTATTTATCCAGTCTATCCAAGGAGCTCACTTTATTTAACAACCCATTACAGAACAGCTCACTGGTGGGTATCTCATCATTACACCCCCAAATGCTGTGCTCAGTGACCATGCAGGATCTGACACAAAGCCACAAGAGCCAGAAACTTGAGAATTAATGCTGAAATGCATCATTATCCCATGCCACTATGTCTATGGTTTTCAGCAGAGGAAACAAACTGGATTTCAGCCTTTTTTGAGTTGCAGACCCCAAAACATTTCCCAGGAGAGATGCAGATCCCTGGCCAGCAACTCTAACCCTAATGAATACAAGTCTGCTTTTCCCAGGTACCTTTCCAGGAGTTTTTAGGAGATCATGAGACTCATACAGAAACCACAGAAGACACTGAGTCCAGCACAGCCCCGATGGGGTTTCCAGTTCAGCGTTTCCTCAAGTGTACTTGCTCATCACACAGGGCATTTTACTTTGTGTTCAGCTCAGACCTCCCCATCAGCCACTGCTGGGACCCCTGGAGTGGGAAGGTCTGCAGAGATGCCTGGAAATCACAGTCATGGCCCTTCTGCTGCAGCTGTGGCCACGAGTGGGGCTGGGGGGGGTCAGCAGCTGCCCTCACCTCCCTGCCCAAAAGGGCAGCTGCAGGTTGGAGCACCACAAAAGTTCTCAGCCTTGCCCCCTACCAAAACACCCAGAGAGAGAGACAGTGCAGTGGCAAGAGGACACTGGGGGGTGCAGCAGAGACGCAGCACGGCCAAAGCCAGGGCCAGGCAGACCTGTGTCTTCAGTGGCTCTGAGGGGGACAGTGCTGGGATGCCCCACAAGGCCACTGCCCTCGGGCCAGTGGGAAGCTGGGGATGGCTTCTTGCCTGCTTTGCTTTCAAAACAGAACCCACGTCCCACAGCTGCAGCAGAGTCCAGCCACGCAGCCAGCATGACCTTCAAACCCACTGGGCCTTGATCCTGCTGGGGCAGAAGAGCTCAAATATGAATTAAACCCACACAGTGTCCTTGGAATTTGATAAGCTCTGCCAGCACATTGCTGCAAACACTGTTGCAGGCAGCCTGCTCCAGAGAGCTCATACTCCTATTCCCCTATGGGGGCTCAAGTCCAAATTCCACATGGGCTTTGAGTGGGCAAAGCACTGCAGTGATTCCGTGCAAGCATTCAATTTTAGCTGCATGTGTTACAAAGACCAGCGTTTGTCACAAAATTCATTATAAAAAGCTATTTCTGTTGGGGGGAAGCAATCCTAGAGCTCACCCACGCACTTTTGGTGCAAGAAACCAATCAACCTCAATCCTTCCCTCACACATCCTCCTTCCCCTGAGCTGTGCTGCAAATTCATCTCCTTGGAATGTAACTCTCCAGCAGCACCCCCTGAGAAGAACCAACGGCCCCTACTCTGACCCAGAGCATCCTCCTCTGCATATTTTCTCCGTGTCTCCCAAAATCATTAAAGGTGATTAATGGCAAGTCAGCGCTTCCACTGAAGCGAGGGGCCCGTTCCCAGGCTGAGCTGGTGGCCCCTCCTGCCCACCCTGGGGGACACAGGCCGAGCAGCCAGCGGGCACAGATGTGCTGCCCCAGGGCCACCTGCCCGGCCAGTCCCCCACGGGGGCAGTGGGAGCCAAACAAGCAGCTGCCCCCTGTCCAACTGTCCAGTGACAGACCCCTCAGAGCTCCCAGCACGGTGCTGCACCAGGAGCAGCCTGGCCCTGGAGCAGCCAGTGCCGAGCAGCAGCAGCTCCGTGGGCAGGCACGGGGATGCTGGCACGGGCAGTGCCCACTCCCACAGCCCTGCCCTGGCAGGCAAGTGCTGCAGCTCCGCGGCTGAGGCACGGCAAGTGCTGCAGGAGAGAAGCATTCGATTAGACTGGAGAGCACACAAGGGGGCAATGATTTTCCTTTCACACCACATTACGCCCAACAGCCCGTGCTCCGATTTGTAACAACCCACTACTTCAGCTGAACACGTGCTCAGAATGAATCAGGACAACATCGGGGCTCTTCTTCCAAAAGGAGCTGAAACCCAGGCACCTGGTCCTCGGGAAGGACTCACGAGCCACGCTTGCTAACACTGAAGCACCTACCAGTGATGCACAGGCAAAAGGCAAACTGGAAGCCCACAACAGCAGAAGTGGAGCTCCCAACGGGAAGGCAGAGAGAGGCTGATCTGCTCCTCCAGACCAGCTGCTGCTTTAAAGCCTCTTCCTGCTGCGTTTCCAGGGCCGGCACACCAAATGTATTAGTCTTCACTGACTTGAAGGAAATTGATGTTGGGCTTTTGCAGCACAGAGGAACAAAATATTACAACTCTTCTCTTGACACTACACTCGGAGACTTGAAAACAAAACCAATTTGTTAACTTGTTGGCAATTCTAATGATTAAGTCAAAGGCCCTCCTTCTGACTGCTAGGATGGCTGCCTAGCAGGCTCAGTCAGGGCTTTTAGAGGAATATGCTTCAATAAATGGGAAGTGTGGAAATATTAGGCATGAACGAATATTAATGTTATGCTTCATTTATATCCTGCTGTACTTGACATCAAAGGATCTCAAAGCAGCTTTACAAATGCAATCTGACACTACGAGTTGGGTTTCTGAATAATAGCAAGAAATATGGGGCTATGTGGGAAACTGAGGCACCTTGTCTTAAATGACTGATTCAAGGCCAGTGGTACAGCAGCAGTTTCAGCTGGGACAAGAACCCAGTCTCCCCGTCCCCCCCATATCACCACCAGTCATACTGCTCCCTCCACATGAACAAATTTTCTTGCAGCCTGATCTCACCACAGTGGCAAACACAGGAGCTTCCAACTGATTCCCACTGGGCTGGCAGTGCTCAGTGATTCTAGCTTGCATCCATGACTCTCATGTCCCATCACACCCCCCCCTTTACAAACACAGCATCCTTCCTACCCTTTGCAGCATCACTGGCAACAGGCTTCTGGTCTCCCTCCCTTCCCACCCAGCGCTCAGAGGGAAGGGTGCTACCAGGAGCACACCTTACAGTGGAACAGCACGACAGGCCAGGAGCAAAGATGCAGCGAAATCTCAGCTATGCCGAGTCTCCCTGGAGTCACCCAGGAATTAGCTGTCTAAATATCTTACCGTGTACAGCACTTGACACTTTCAATATCAACAGACTGGTGCTAGCAAGGATTAACTCCTCTGCTGAACAAAGTCAGAAAAAGCAGTATCTCCCCAGCACTGCTGGAGCCCTGGGGCAGCTCAAGGGTGACAGGTGGTTCTCCCACTAACTCTCAGTTATGCCCAGGCTGTTCACTCCTGGAGCCCCTCCAGCAGCCCCAGCCCCAGTGCTGACCCACCTGACAGAGGCAGTTCAGTCCTGCCAGGGGCTGAGGTGCTGATCCACAGACATGCTGAGCACCAGGCACAGCCAGCAAGAACTGTGGGTGCCTTCACATCATGTAAATAGGATTCCTGACTCCCAGTGACTCCTCTGAGAGCCCTTACCATGCCAAGGGATCAGGACTGAGCTCCCAGTGTTTAACACACAGAGTCTGTGGAATTAGCTCAAACTACCAGATTTTCTGGCTGTCAGGCAGCTTGTACTTTGCCACTAGGGAAAAGCTGTTCAACTTTGCGAGAGCAGGTCTATGAACCAGTACATTAAGACTACACACTTCGCCACAGCATGCAGATGCCACACTAAACACTCCGGTTACCATGGGAAACCTTTCTCTCTTTGCCACCGGCACTGCACAGGGAAGCCCCAGTCCAAATGCTCTATCTCGCCTTTGAAATCAAACAGATGTTTTCAAGATCTTTGATGGAGCAGAGTTGTGCACATTTCCCAGAGGAAGGAAAAATTGCAGCGTTAAAGCAGCCCTTTTTTCCTTTTTTTTTCCTTCCCAAGCATCGCGTGTTTTTACTGAAAAGGGAAACAGATATCTGTCTGGTGCTGACATTTACAGCCGCTTGGTAACAAATCGTGACAGTGGCAAACTTCTGCCCCGAACTCAGGCGGCCAAGGCGGTGGCTGGCAGGCTGCCCGCCGCGGGACGGGCCGTGGGCCGGCGGTGCCCACCGACCGCCAAGGCACCCGCGGGGAGCGGGGCAGGGGAACGGGCCGTGGGAACGATGCTGTCCCCGAACAGGCACGGGGGCTCCCGAGGAACGTGGGGCGGGGAGAGCCGAGCGGGACAGAGGAGCGGAGAAAGCAGAGCGGGGACACCGAGGTGTTGGGGCTCAGCCCCCGCCCGCCCCCTGCGCCTCCGGCCACGGCAGCGGGACGGGACGGGGCCGCACGGGACGGGACCGCACGGGACGGGACGGGACGGGACGGGACCGGACGGGACGGGACGGGACCGGACGGGACGGGACGGGACCGGACGGGACGGGGCCGCACGGGACGGGGCCGCACGGGACGGGGCGGGGC